>PVKA01005473.1:0-32290 GCA_004027165.1 Ctenomys sociabilis
TTATCATTTTCTTGATTTCTTCTTTCTTGGGCTCAAAGCCCAAGGCTCTCATTGCCACCTTTAGTTCCTTTACACCGATGGTCCCTGTCCCATCTGCATCAAAGAGATCGAAAGCTTCCCGGGTTTCCTGTTTCTGCTCTTCAGTCAGCTCTAGCTTAGGACCCATCCTTTTTCTCGGAGCACTTGACGCCATGCTTGCCTTTCTAAAATTGGAGGCCATTGCAGCCAGACTCTATACCTTCAAGTTATAAAATATTTGGAAATTTAAAAACGTTTCAAATATTTAAAAAGAAATAATCTGCATGTCTACCTCTTTGTTTTTAGTGTCTGTAAGTCTTGGTTCCTCGGTTTCTTCATTGTATAAACTTTTTATTTTTATTTTTATTATTATTATTTTGTTGTTGTTGTTGTTGGAACCAGGGATTGAACTCAGGCCCTTGCGCTTGCCAGGGAAGCACTAATTCTACTGAGCCATCTCCCCGGCCCCTAAACTTTTTATTTTACAATAGTTTTAGATTTATAGAAAACTTACAAAGACAATATAGTTCTTACATATTCCTCCCTCCAGTTTGTCCATGTTATTAGGAGCTTACATTAAGTGCCTTTGTCACAGAGTATGAAACAAAGTGATGCATTATGAACCAGCACTTATACTTTTTTAGGATTTCATCAGTTTTCCCCTCATGTATTTTTCTGTTCCAGGAATCCTATTACATTTAGCCATTATATCCTGCAGCTTATCTTGGCTGTCTCTGTTCCATTCCCTTTTTAAAAATGAGTCTATACTGTCTTACCCCACCGTGGCTATTGAAAATCTCCCCAAAAAGCTCTGTCGATGTGCTTTGAGGACCCTAAAGTTGTACGCCAATAGCTCTTTAGCTACATTAGGATTTATAGATGTGGGACTTATTAGAATGTAGACCTCAGCCCCCACCACGACATACACAGGCTCATGTGCTTACACGCGCACACACACACACACACACACACACACACACACACACACACACGTTTGTGGTTTTGAGCTGCCTGCGGAAGGGCTGAGCACCCAATGTGCTCTGAGAAGCCACTGGCGTGCCAGGGCACACCACAGAACCACTGCCTTTGTGCAGGTTGGCTTTTGTCATTGTCCTCTGAGTGAGCCTGACGTCTTCATCTCATTCTCTTCCTAGTAGAGTTTTTTAGAGGCAGAAATTTCCTGTTTACTGTATTTCTGCTCCCAAAACTTCTCAAAGATTAACTGTCTTGCAACCCAAAAGCATTCCATCTTCCAACACCCAGATTTATAGCTCCTGGCTGGAGTGTCCCAGACAGTGCTAGCAGCGAGGGATCCTGCTGCCTGTGTTAACTGTCCTCACTGTTCCTGGTCCTGCGGGGTGCAGCGATGGGTTGTGGGGCCCCAGGATCCAGTGCCCTCTTAGGATGGTTGGCATTTTCCTTATTCCTTTCCTTTGTCTCTAAGACAAAATATCTTAACTGCATACCTTTTTCTCCCAGATAATTTTAATATAGCATCTATTTGGGTGGCTATAAGAAGTTTGGGGTTTAAAAAAAAAAAAAAACAAAAAAAAAAACGTATTTTTACAGCTGTAGAATCCAGTGCTTGAGTTGATTTAACAAGCAGCCATGGGTTTGCTTTCTGGCCCAGCTCTGCCACTGGTTGCTTTTGGAAAAACTGATCTTGGTCCTATGTCTAGGAAAGTGTACTGGCATTTTTATGTAAATATCAGGGGTGATTTGTTGCTCTGTCTAGCCACATCTTCCCTCGAATAGTAACTGACGTGTGATGAATGATTCAGGCACTTGCACCATGAGAATTAGAAGTTGCTGATTGTCTTGGAGTCTCCCTGTGCAAAGGCCAGATTCCTTCAGCCCTAGTTTTTCTGTGGTTGGCAGTTACATAAGGTTAAAGGCTTGATCACAGGGGTCCTGTGTTATCAGTTGTTTTTCTTTTTTCTCTTTTTTGGGAGGGTGAGAGGAGGTACTGGCTGTTGAACCTGGACCTTTGCACTGAGCTATGTCTCTAGCCACTTGTTTTACTTTTCTGTTGCTGCTGAGACAAAATAGCCAAAGCTCAAAATTAATGATGTGGTCAGTTTTTTTTTTTTTTGGCGGAGCCAAGGATTGAACTCAGGCCCTTGCGCTTGCCAGGGAGGCACTTACTCCACTGAGCCATCTCCCTGGCCCCCAAAGCTCAAAATTAAGGAAAGAGGTTTATTTAATTCACAGTGTACAGAGGTTTTGGTCTGTAATCAGCTGGCTCCAAGGCAGGGTGGTAAGATGAGGGGCAACAGCTCAAGGCAGCAAGAGCACAAGGTGGGTGAGCCTCTTTTCCACCCTCAAGTTGTAAACCAGTTTCCCACACCTAGGCAGCAGAACCATGCACACCATCTCTTGCCCTTCTCTTTCACAGGCTCAGGGTACTTACAAAGCGAGGACCCTGGCCCCTGCCAAGTCACTTAGTTAAACTTCTCAACTCTACACAGTGTAGCAACCATAGCACCCTGTTTTGTTATTTCTGAGACAGGCTCTCTCTAGGTGGATAAATTGCTGGGTTGGGCTCTAACTTAACAACTGTTCAACCTCAGGCTTCATTCATATAGGAATTACTGGCATCAGGTATCTGACCAGCTTTTTAATACTCTATCTTGGTTACTTTTCTCTCCTTGCTGGACAAAGTATCTGACACCCAAAATTAAGGAAGGAAAGGTTTCTAGCCCGCAGTTTGTGAGGTTTCGGTCCATGCTCAGCAGTGTCCAAGGCAGAGTGGCACAGGGCAGAGGGCAGCAGCTCATGGTGGAGGAAAACAGCAGAACAGCAGAAGCAAAAGGAAGTCGTGGCAGCAATGACTACAGAGAGGGAGCTGCTCTCCCTTATGCTGCATTCAGTCTGTCTGCCCCAGGCCGGGGACAGTGTGCACACCCAGCAGCACTCACACTCATAATCCCAGAACTGGATCATGAATTAATCGCAGAGTCTAGAAGTCTGCCCCATGACTGCATGAGGCTTGGGGGGACAACTAGACATAAACTGTAACACTATCCCTATCACTTAGCAGGCGGAGGCAGACGGATTGCAAGTTTGAAGCTAGTTTGGACAACTTAGACCCTAGCTCAAAGTAAAATAATGAAAAGAGATGGGGATGCAGCACAGTACTCCCTAGGTTTAGTGTTCAATACTTGGGGACAACTATGATCAGGGCTTCCTTTGATGTTCCTGATAGAATCACTGTCCTTGGCCATCCTCAAGATGCCTGTAGCTCTGGGTGCCCACATGCTACTATGTGTCACCTAACCTGAGATTACTAGGCTAGTCTAGGCGTTTCACCATGGTGGTTCTGGAAGGCTGTTCCTAATAGCCAGATCAGCACTACCAAGAATTATCGTAGAAGTCCAGATCTGGCCCCGCCCAGGCCGCCTGGCCTGCAGCCCAGGCGGCAGCCAAGTGGCAGGCCAAGTGGAAGTCCCCTGAAGACTGATGCATACTCCAGTTTGACAGCCATTGTATACTTGCACAGTGTAGAACCCTTCCTGAGTGCCCCTTCTACACCAGCCCCCTTTCTCTTCAGTCACTGAATGACATATTTTATTTGTTCAACTACTATTTAGTGAGTAGGCTCTGAGCAAGGTACTGATTCAGACATGAATAGCCATGGGACTTGTCCTTAGAGGACTTAACACAGCAGTGGTTCGTAGGCCCAGCTACCCATTATAATCACTTTGTGATCAGTTACATCAGAGTTGTCTGGGGCTACGCTGAGGCTAGCTATAGGTACATGCCCTCAGGTTGAAGTAAATGGAGGGGAAATTCCCATAAAGCCTTTCTCAAAATTTTCTTAGAAAGTAGGTAAAAGCATGGTTTAGTATGGATTAACAAGCTCTGTTAAAACAATTTGTGGAGGAGAATCTCAGAAATGACTTTTTCTTCAATGCATGCAAATTCATCCCGTGCCCCTGTGCTTTAACTCCCAATGGCAGTGGGTAGCCAAGGACATAAGAAGTAGCTGGTATGCTCCAGTCCCCAGAGTGAAGTACCTTTTCTGGCTTTGTCCTAAGGACTATGCAGATGCCTGGAACTCTCTCTTTAGGGAGAGTTGCCCACTGCTGGGGCGGGGGTTTAAGGGTGGGGGCTGTAGCTCAGGGAGGCAGCCCCCCACCTCCTGGAGCCATGTGATCAATCAGTTTTCCTCCCAGAGATTCTGGGTCTTTCCATACTTTGTCTAAAAGGAGTTCTGTTTTGTTTATGTTTTGTAAGAAGAAAACAGGCTGCTTATTTAACAAATCATTCCTTATTCATGACTCTCTCCACCTTCAACTCAGAAGGTCAGGTGGGGAGACTTAATGTGAAATATTAGCTGTCTTTGCCAATTGCTATACCTGGTTACTGCCGTAAGCCAGGAATAGAAGCGAGCTGTTTTCAATGGCAGATCAAAATTTAGTGCTGCACTGATGGTCCAGAATGAAGATTTTTTTGACACAGTGAGTGAAATACATGCTAGTGCATTTCTGGTTGTGATTTAGCTGACCAAGTAGTTATAATTATATTATTTTTACTCCTGGAGATCATTACTCTGAATGAAAAATGCTTCAGCATCCAGACTGTGAAAATGTAGATAGTGAACTTTAACAAAATTACTATTTTCCTGGACTATGAAATAGCTTTATGGGCATGGGCAAGCTAGAATATGGTTGTTACCATTTAAAATTAAATGAAAACATGGAAATGTTTTTGGTTTAAAAATACACTTGGTTGTCAGTTATTGTATGTTGCCTTCTGTGACCCTCTCCTGTCCTTCAAACCCTTGCAGGGTAACAGAAACACATCTAGCGCCTAAACCTGAGGATATAGATACTCTACAAGGACATTGTGGAGCTTACCCTGTTTTCTTGAAAGACAGTGAACACTCTTTGGGATTGAACCATCTTTTAATAGTGGTACAGGTTTGATCCCTTCCCTGGATCACTGTGCTGATTTCCTGGCAACTGTTGCCCTGGGTTCTGATGAGTACGGTGCCAGAACAGCTTACCATGTCTTCCCACCCATAGGTGTAAAACACACACAGTTTGTAAGGGATAAAGGTGATATAAATATCCACTGAGCCAAATCGTGTTCTCATTATCATCACCCTTTCCTTCCTCCCTGCCTTTAATATAAAAGAAAGCAGAGATTGCCATTTGCAGCACTCTAAATTCTTTGAGCGAGGAAGTATTCTAAGGAGGCCAAGTATAAAATCAGTGTTATCTTGTCATGGTCACTACTTTGTTGTACAATAAAATGATTAAATTATCCTGTTGTACAACGCAATTCTAAAATCCAGAAGTTAATCCTAGGTTTCATTGGTAGGCATTGGACTAAATATGAAATGTAAACTTTAAAAAAAAAAACCTGTAATCTAATAGATTTAACCTATACTTATGAAAAGTAGAAATCTCTTGGTGATTATCTTTTGTCTTCCTAGAGACCTTTTTCCTAAACTGTGCAGGTCCCTTGTCTTTGCACTTGATTAATGAATATTTTGCCCACTAAAATTGGCCATTAATTATTTCCTTGGCTTGCAACAATAATTACATCTTTCACGTAAAATCTAATTAGCATAATAAGCAGAAAACACTGCCAGGTGATGTGAGAGTGTGGGGAACTAGCTAGAAGTAACTGGCTCACCATGTGGCAATTGGCAGTTGTTGTCTCCAGCAGGATCAGCTACATTTAGAGAAAACAGACGAAGTCACCCCAGAAGAGGAATTTAGGTGAAGTACTCTATGGGCACTCTTGTTAGAACACACCACTAATGCCACACAGTCGATACCATTTCCTAATTACGAGTTCTGTTACTTTCTGTTCATTTATTGCTTCTTTCAGTGATCACAATTACTTCTTAGCTAAACACCAAGAGAAATAAGAGATTAGCACTGGAAAAACTGCATGAGTTATGAACAAAAACACTTTAAATATAATTCATCTTCTTACTACATGAGAGTATGAAGGTAAAGTCCATTGCGTAGGTTAATCAGATGCTCTAGAGGGGAAATAACTTTTGCAGTGAACTTTTGGGGTTGAATCTAAGGATGATTACAAAGAAGTAGAAGAGGAGAAAATGTGGATGTGGCATGCCAAAAGGTGCATCACTCAGCGGCAGGAGACAGCTAAGTTCAGGTTTCCTATGGGAGTCTGGCCGGCCGAGGAAGCTGGAGGCAACAGCAGAATGTTGGAGGGGCTGCTGTCAGAACTGTAGCCCGAGGAGAGCCACTGCCCCCACCACTCCAGGCTGGGAGGGGTGGAGCAGACCCGTGACCCCCTGCACCAGCTCCTCTCCCTGTGCCAGCCTCTGGGCTTCCTGTAGCACTGCATGGCCACAGCTACGGCGAGGGAGTCCTGTTGAAATGCACTTTGCTTTAGAAAAGGGCAATCCAGACAGAAAGCATGTGGAGCAAGCCAGGCATGCAGAGGGGATAAAAAGGGCTGCAGGCGCTGGTGTACAGGGGCTGGGCGGAGAACGGCTCAGGGATGGCTCACTCGGAGGAACCAAATGGCAAGTGATTCTCTGTATTTTACCTGAGAGTTTTGTTTAAGTAACAAAGAGCCATACATAGGTCTAATTCATGATGCTAAGTTTTAATTTAGCAATTTCATATTATAAAATAATCAGCATTTGGGACTCACTAGTAGGCCATAAAATCAATTCCAGCATTTTTTTTTTTAAACAGGATGATATTGTCATTCTGGTTATGACAGGTAAATGGCATACAGTGAAATTAAAAGGGTTTGGTTTATTTTTGAGAATTTTTTTAATGTATTTTGCGCAGGGTCTCCCTTGGCAGCTCAGACTCATAGTGACCCTCCAGTTTTCAGCCTCCCCAGCACTGGGATTACAGGCACTACGCCTGGTCTCTGTGGTCAGCTCAGCGTGCCTGGGGCTGGGGCCAGGTGCAGCATGTGGTGCCAGGCACTGAACCCTGGGCTCTGCACTCGCCTAAGCAAGTGCTCGGTCCTCTGAGTGATCTCGCCAGACCTGAGTATTCTATACTTACGTCTGTGGAGGATAGTGTACTAGTTACAATTTAAATGGATGTCGTAGTGTGGGGTGCACTGAAAATGTTGAAAACACACTGAGCTCGATCACTGGCAAATCATGCAGGGGAGCTAAAGGTAGGAGACTAATAGGTGCAGACTTCAGCAACCAGCATATTCTTTCTTAGTCTATGTTGTCTTTGCATTAATTCCCAAAAATACATCATGAAAATATTATCGTTCAGTATGTTAATGATACTAGATTCCTGTTTAAAGTATTAAGCCTGATGTGAAATCAGCCAAGAAAATCATTCAGAGTTTCTGCATCCCATTTTCTAAATTTCAGGTGATAGTAACATTTCCCAAATTCCCAAGGTCTCCTGAATGCCTGTGAGAAATCTGAGGTCTTACACTTACTTTGATGATGTCAGTTTTATTTATATATAAGTTTGACTCAAATGAGTGATGAAATCACTTAGATTTGTCTTAGTTTTTAAATTGAGTGTTCTTTTATATAATTCTGTTACTTGATGGTATCATTCCTTGTGAGTTAGAATGACTTAAACTCCACCAAAAGCTAACCAGAAAGTTTTGTTTCCACCTGGTTCTTTGGAAGCACCTTTAGAGAACTCTCTTGACAGAGGTCCATGTGCTCCCAAGGCAAAATCTTCCCCCTGGTGTGTGTGCACACTTTCCCTGAGCTCCAGTATGCAAAGGAAAATGAAATTGAAATTCTTAACACAGATCCTTCGGGCCATTATCTTAGTGTAAAATGTAAGACTTCTCTTTCCCGCAGGACACTTACCAGGAAAATTAATGGTTAAATATGTGGCCGCGTGGCTTGCTCTGTGATAGAGATAGTAACTTGGAACCTACCTGATCTCGACAACTAGAGGTCTGCTGTAGAGTGTGTGCTGGAATCGCTCAGTGAAAATGTGTGACTCTTGCCTATAACTTGTGGAAAGGAAGCAGTGCAGTATCATTATCTTCTTTTCACAGTTAAAGAAAGTGACTCTCCAAAAATGATAAAAAGATATAGAATCGGGATTAAAATCTCCAGTATTTAAGATCTGTCATTTTCTAAAGTGCCTGCTCAGGTAGTCTCAGGGACCAGGGTTCAGGACACATTTAGATGGTGACTGAGACTGAGCATAGTGGCGCGCACCTGTAATCCCAGCACTTGGGAGGCTAAAAACAGGAGGATCACTATGAGTCTGATCTGTGTGGTGAGACCCTGTACTAAAATACATTCAAAAAAGATCCAGCATTCTAAGTAGAAATGGGTTGGGAGACTTGGGTATAATTAACTATGTTTAAGACAGTGTAATGGGCTTTGATTTTCATCCACGTTTGTCATTATCTTTCATTTTATTTCCTGCAAAGCATTCTAGTGCTACCTGCAAAGCAGCTTTTGTTTTTGCTTTATTTGGAAAACAAACCCCTGCTGGAGGGAAACTCAGCTGCATAATTTGTGGTAGTGGGGGACTGCCAGTTTGTGCTTTCCCCAGTTAAAAAAAAATAGAGAATGTTGATTAGGAGATATCACTGTGCTGTCTTTCTTTCTCTCCGTTATGCTGTGAACCTAAAATTACTCTAAATTTTTCTAAAGGTGTCAAAGAAAAAGTGCATATTGGTATATTTTCCCATCCGGCCGGTGAACTGGTGGTTCACCCATACTGGTTCCTGACACCTTGACAACACAGCCAGAACTAACCAGCCGCATGAACAAGCTCAGACTCCAGAAATGATTTTGTGCATATCCAAACATTTGCAAACACTAGCATAAAACATTGTTGGAAACATTAGGAATGTTTTCCCCTCAGCTGCTTTGGAAGCTGTGAGGCTGCTGAGCCCCATTGTCATGGTTGGATAGCACTCAAAGAACTGGGGGTGTGCAAAGCAGGAACACATCCGAGGCACTGTTTCTGGGATGTGTAAGGTCATGTTAAGCCATATAAAAACAAACGTTTTCCGTTTGGTGAAATAGCTCAGCAGACTAAGCGCTTGCTTTGGCAAGCACAGGGACCAAGATTTGATCCCCAGTCCCACATGCTGTGCTGGCCTCTCCCCTGGGGCACGCTGAGCTGGCCACCAAGTTCAGGTGTGGTGCACACCTGGAATCCCAGCTCTGGGGAGGCTGAAAACAGGAGGATCACTAAGTTCAAGCTGCATACTGAGACCCAGTACCAAACACATAAAATGAAAAGAAAAATGAAAGAACAAATTTTTCTGTCTTAACATACAGTGCTTACTTTAACTATGCTATGAAATATTCATATTCAGTTATTGAAAAGTTATAATAAAATCACTTCTAAAAATTAAAGCACAAGGCCCCTTGGCAGTTTAACTTGAGAGCATGGACACTGAGCAGTGTCAGGGTTCAGTGCTGTAAAACAAGCTGAGTCATCCCTGCTCAGAAGACTCCGGGTGTGGCGAGGTGGCGTGCACTTTGAAGCCAGATAACCTCTGGCCTCATCTCCCAGATGTGTGATTTGGGTCTTTCCTAAGCTTTACATTTTCCTCTGGGAAAGGGACAGGAGTGCTGGCTGCATCTCCCACCCAGTGGGTCTTGAGAGCTGCATGTGGGAAGCAGCTCGTTCTGGACTGGCTGTCGTGGGCGCCCAGTGAGGGCGATATCTGCCTTATCTCGTTACTGCCATATGAGAGCCGCTGCCGGCTCGCGAGTATGATCCTCAGTGTTCGCACTGGATGCTTTCAGACCTGACTGCCTGAAACAATAATAGTACTAAGATTTATTAAGGATTTGCTGTGTACTTGCCACCATGCTCTTATCTTTCTTAAGCCCTTTAATAACCCCATAATGTGTGGGAGCCGTGAGTCACTGTCGTCCGTATCAGAATACTGAGACCTGCCCTGAGACTCTTCCTCAAGTCAGTGAGGAAGTAGCAGTAACCACTATGTACTATTGCTTATCCAAAGAAATAACAGATTTATTTTTTAAAAAGCATCAGATAAACCCGAGTTGCATCTGCTAAGCTTGGCAGACCCTGTGTTCAGATGTTCAGCTCTTCTCTCTGTGGCCTTTTAGGAGAGCAGTGATCTTCGTTCCATGGGAGAGGAGAAGTAATGAAGGCAATACCTGTTGCAAATCCCTGGATGGAACTAGTTTCCAAAATGCAAAACTAATGTGCTTGGTTTTTACTTGATTTGTTACTGAGTTAAATAATAACAGCACTGGAAAACCATACAGGATCGGGCCAGTCTTACAGAAAACTGAGCCCCAGAGCTCAAGTAATGTGGCCTTATTAATTTTAGGAACACAGTAAGAAAACACCATTGAACAGAGAGGTCTTTTCAGAATGCCCTTACTGAATTGATGAAAGTTTGCTCTTTATTCAGTTTGTTTTTGACTTTGTTTTTAAAAGACACAGATACTAATTTGTCTAAATAATTCTTAAGCTTAGCACTTTCTGTATAGTAAGGGACACAGAAGAAGAATCCCAGAAACTCCAAGGGAAGCCTCAATTTAAAAGATTTCACAAAACATTGGAACATTGGACTTACTTGTAAAACTTTTTTTTTTTTTTTTTTGGGCAGAACTGGGGATTGAACTCAAGTCCTTGCACTTGCCAGGGAAGCACTTATTCCACTGAGCCATCTCCCCGGCCCCTGTAAAACCTTGAAATGATTTTCCAGAATTTGTTCCTAGTGTCTTTGCTGCTTTTTTAGCTTTGGAAAAATCGCACACTGTTTGGTTAATAATTTTCCCGTTCTCTCTTTTCTGATTTCTAAGCCTTGTAGGAGCCTGCATTAGTTATTGCCAACACTAGTCACATGTTGGAATCTTCAAAGGTGGGTCCTGGAATCTTTCTAACGACCCAGATGATAATAATGTGCAGTTCTAGCTGAGAACTGCCTGTCTCTAGGCTCTTGGGAGTTGTCTTAGCGACTTATCTTTCTCTGAAACACGATATACTGGCAACATAAAGGGGAGAAATTGATTTTTATCTCACTCGTTTAGCCATGGTCACAGCTAGCTCTGTGGGGGGCCAGGATGGCAGAGGAAGGTGTGATCCATCTGTGAAAGCCGGGGAGGATAACAGAAGGCGGGGTGGGCGAGAGTGAGGAAGGAGGGCACAAGTGTACCGATCCAGCGCCCATCTGCAGTGGCCCACCTCCGAGGAGGCTCTGCCTCCTTACGCCAAGTCAGCTATCGCACCCCTAAGATTGAATTACCTTCCCACTTCTCAACACATGAGACTTGGGGGAGGCATTTTAAATCTAAACCATAACAGAGACACTAAAATGACTAAAAGCAGACGAGAGGAGCTTGTTGAGATGATCTCGGGGGTGACGTCTCAGGCCTGTAGCACAGGCGCTTCTCGGCTGGGGAGGCCTATTCCAGCTGCTCCATCTGGCAGCTCCTCCATGGTGATCCCTTGGAGTTTCTCTAAAGCCCTGCCACATGCCTGAGTTACAAAGTATGCAAACAATGAGCAGTTCCTACCTGATGGTGGAAAAGTAGGTATTGTCGGATCAGTATGGCACTTCCTTTAGAGTCTGGTCTACCTGAAAGCTAGGACTTCTGACCTATAAATATAATATCAATTAGTATTTATTTGGATTGTTCTCTGTTTTCCTGAGTGAGATTTACTTCTTTATGAACTTTTTCTCCTCCAGAATCCAAGCTTGTCCTAAATTTATATTTCAGTCAAAAGAAATTTCTCTTGATACAGATAGGAGGGATGTCACAGCGTGTATAGGATTCAGGTAAATGTGATTCATAGTGTCAGAGCTGCCCTTTAAAGAAAAAAACAGTTTGGCAAGTGGGGGTGGGATGGATTACAAGCAAAGGTAAAGAACAAATGGGAACAGATCTGCATTAATAAATATTCAGATCAGGCCTAGTCTGGTGTCAGTGTTTGTAGGTGGTGGTAGTACATGTAGTATTGGGTGATGCAAGTTGGGTACACTCTCATTTTTCACTTTAATTGCCTGCCTGAAAAGATCCTGACAGCTTCAAAGGTTACTGCTGGCTGCATTGTTCAGAACTCAGAAGTCACATGCATGTGCGAGTTGCTTCATTATTGCCCACTAATAACCAGTTCTGGAGAAAGACTAAAAGCAACCAAAGGAGCAATAATTTGACATGATGGTTTTTGTCCTCCTCATTTTCCCATCCCAGTGTGGAGTTATCTGTAGACAGTATGCTGATGTAGGTATAATTTTACATTTTCCTTGTATGAGTTTAGTGTTATAAATTTTTAAAGTTTTTTTAAATCTAGAAAAATAAAGCCAAACATGAAATCATGTTGCATGTTAGAGTGTTTGGTCCAACAACATACAACCAGCATTCTGGTTGTTTTATGCTTTGCATAAATTTGGTTTGGCTTCAAATAACTAAAAAACCCTCAAGTAATAGTAGCTTAAGTAGAAGAGAATTTATTTCTCTTAAT
This sequence comes from Ctenomys sociabilis, assembly GCA_004027165.1. Classification (NCBI taxonomy): domain Eukaryota; kingdom Metazoa; phylum Chordata; class Mammalia; order Rodentia; family Ctenomyidae; genus Ctenomys; species Ctenomys sociabilis. Next base: position 12,426 of record PVKA01005473.1, read on the forward strand.
TTCAGAGAAATCTAGAAGTGGTCAGTTGAGCAGTCTGTGCTTTACACAGTCATCCAGCTCTTACTGTATTGCTTTAGCAATAGGACTTCCATTCTCAGGATTATCTTATATCTAAAGTAGATATAAGTACTCTAATCATTCTTCCAGTCACCCTAAAAAAAATTACCATTAAAAAAATAAAAAGTAAATAAAAAAAAAAAAAGATACATTTCTGGTACCTTCCTTGAAGTCCTATTTATATCCTACTGCCCAGAATTTAGTTGCATGGGTACTCTTGGATTAAAGAATGCTGGGAAAAGAACGCTTGGATTAAAGAATGCTAGTCTTTAGGCTAGGGAGCCATGTGAGGGAGAGAGACAGAGGAGAGAGAGAGAGACAGAGACAGATGGATGGACAGACAGAGACAGAGACGGGGGGGGGATGTCCCTGCCACACTTATGTGAATTTTTAGATTTTTAGTATGTCATCATGCCATCACCTATACAATGAAGATGATCCACAGTAGTAGAGATCTCAATTTCAGAGCATTTTGTTGACTAAAAACTGAGCAGCATCTACCCTGAACACATTACTAATTTAGTCCTCATTTTCATTCTAGGGTAAAAGTACTATACTTATCAACATTTTACAGGTGAGAAAAACCTGAGACTTAGAAACAGTTTGACTTCTGTGATATGGAGATGTTACCCTAAGCAAGGATGAAAAGTAAGAACAAGGCATCTATGGAGAGATGACTCCTCAGAATGGGCTTTGGGGATTCAGGTACCAGATCAACTAAAACGCTTAATGCAGGGCCCTCTTTGACCCACTCTCCCCTTTCCCACATTTTGTATGAATTCCCTTATGAAATGCACTGTTCACTTAGTTTCAAATGCAACACAACCTCAGGCTTTTCTGTATCTTGGGAGCAATCCCTGAGCCAAGGAGTTTCTCAACTGATAGTTGTCTGAGTTAAGTGATAGCACAGTCTTTTTAAAAGGGGCCATTAGGTTTTTATTGTGATCTCTGTTTTGTTTTGCTGCTCATGCTCTGGTTCAGTTGCCTGTTGGAATGTGTGGTTTTCCAATGGGATTCTTTAGCGTGTCAGTCCTATCTGCACCCAAGGTCCTTTATCTCTCCTAAAGGCCCTGCTTCTTGGTTCTGCAAACTGTCATATCACACATCAGAACCAGAGTTTGTGTGCTTGTCTGTCAAACTCCTTTCACTTTCTAGCTATTTACTTTTGGTACTGAGACACTCAGATTTATAACATAAGAAAAATTTTGTAGCCATTTTTTCTTTCACCAAATCATTACATTTCTGAACACAGTTTTTCCCCATTTTCCATACCACTTCCAGTTATTTTCTGAAACATATACTGCTGCATTCTGCACTTCTCTGTATTGCCTGCAGAAAACCGGCTGAGTTCTCTGAGAGTCCTTCCATGTTGTGACTTCTGCATTTCAGGCCTCTTGCGAGAAGACACTGCACTCCTTGCCAGCCTTTGCTCTATTCTACTTGTGCATACCTGCTCAAACCATGTTCTCTTCACGTTTACCTTTTTCTTCCCTCTTCTGATTACAGAGTTCATTCAAGACTCTTGTTAAATGTTCTTTCAAGAACTTTCTCTGATTCTCAGAGAATTGTGTTGTTTCTAGAACATTATATTTCTATGTTGATATGCATCAGTGCATGTCTTAAATTTTTGACTGGAAATAATATTCATCTCTCTTGTTCAACTGTAAACCTATTGATCTAAAATTTCCCCCAAGTCATGAGCACATGACAAGACAATATGCCATGTATTAATTATTAAATCTGTTCTACTAATTTGACTTGAAACTGTCTCATTGCTATTTGCTTTTCAATAAAATTATGGAAAAAAATAAAACAAAAAAGAATTTAGTATGTCTTTTTTGGAAACTAATTCAGTTTTGTTCTCACTCTTGAGAAATCCAGAGCTGTCACGTAGTTCCAGACAAACTCTGTGTCACTGTGCTGTTGCTTCCAGACCAGCCTTCTCACCTCTTTTTAACTTGTAGTAGTACATGTTTGCAGACATAATGACTACATCCAGCATGAGGAGTTGGTACATAGATATCACACATCTTAGGTCTTTTTTCCTCTCCCTTGCCCCCTTCCATGCACCTTTCAGCCTTTTCACCTCTTGGTTTAGACCACAGAAAGGAAAGAAGTGGTCGTGTGGAAGCAGGCGCTTCATTTCTTCTAACAGTTGTGCTCTGCTTGAGGGTTTTTCACCCTGGCATCACAGACATCGTTAAGCCAGACAGTTTTTTGATTCTAGTGAAGCTGTCCCACTGGCACAGTGCAGAATGTTTGGCAGGATCCCTGGTCTCTACCCACTAGCTACTCCTAGCACCTCCAGCCTCTCCAGTCATTGCCAGATGCACCCAAGCAGGGGCAGGGGCTTCCCACAGTGTAGAACCACTGTCCAGAAGTGTGTATGTAACTGCCTATCCTGTAAGTAATGAATGCTGTTGACCTTTCAGTCTTGCTGCCTTCTCACAGTACGCATCAACTTCACCTCTGTGCTGTGTGCCTCAAGCTTAATGCCATTAAGTTTTCACCTATGAATGACTCTTCCTGCTCACTCCCTTTAAAATGAAACCTTTTCAGATTAGCCTTGTCTGCCCTACCTCCCCTGTTTTGATTTTGTATCATTTAGTAGTATACTGATAGTACAAAGAAGGTCTTGGCATGTCATTACCTAGTCATTACCTCTGGGTCTCTATTCCTCTCCTGCTGATTGCTTCTTGGTGCTGATTGAGCTGGATGCTATGCCTGTGTCCCAGGTGTTACTGCATGTCCACGTATCACTAAGTTGCTCAGCAAACATCAGAGTGGTCGTGGGTTATTGACATTGCCCTGGGCTTAGAATTTGTGGCTTCTAAGACCAAGTTCCTTAAGGAGCTACAATTTTAGTGGGGTAATAAGACAGACTCGCAAATCTAGCTTATACAGCATTCTGTGAAAGTAAGGCTGAGAAGATAAACAGAATTTCTTTGGGTAAACAGTGCCAGACAGAAAGTAGGAAAGATCTCCTTTGCATAAGCCAGTATTGCCTTCCAGCCCTCAAGAGAGAGACATTCAAGAGCCTCAGTTTATTGCCCTTCCTTCTGTCATTTAGCCTGACTCGCCATAACCAATCTTCTGTTATACATACCTCTGTGTAGGTTACTTCAGTGGGCGTGGCTCCCATGGGCCCCAGCAGGGTCTTTCAGATTGCCTACTGGTTAGATCCATCATCAGGTTCATTTCTAGGAAAAGTAGGTGGGAGTGTGTGTGTGTACATTCATAAAGGACTAAGTGGGGCCAAATTTGGGGCATTACTGCACTTTGAAAAAATTTCATTGTTTAGTTCCAGCACCCAGGGGCTGAAGACCAGTCTAGTCCCCAGGACTGCTGTGTACAGGCTATGTACTTCACAGGCATACTCAGAAAGTATAGTGTTCTCTGGGAGTTCTGTTGTTAAAGTTAACAAGGTTAGAATGTGGGAAAGAGCCAGGCGTGGTGGCGCAGGCCTATAATCCGAGCACTCGGGAGGCTGAGGCAGGAGGATTGTGAGTTTGAGACCAGCCTGAGTTACAAAGTGAGCTTAAGGCCAGCCTGAACTGCATAGTGAGACCCTGTCTCAAAAAGACAAAAAGCAAATAAATAAATAAATAAATAATAGAATGTGGGAAACTGAGTAAACCTGGGCCCCACTGAAGCGTATAGACCAATAGATCATATTCATAGATACAGTGCTATATAATTGAAACTTAGAGAAAAAAGTCAAGCACTCATTGATGAATGTGATAGGTTGGTAACCAGAAAGCATCCTCATCTGAAGAATCTGTTTCTGATAACTTAAACCCTTCAGTAGTGCCAGACAAAAATAAAGAAGGCTGCACCATGCTATTTCTTTATGCATTGGCCTCCTGGAGCAATGTCCAGTTCCTGTTGAATCTGTTTGTTCATTCATTTGTGGCAGGGAAACTCAGGCTGTGGATGTGAACACACATGCTTATTTTAATAGATGATGTTATTGTGTTGCACAGTGTCCCAAACTTTTAGATATTTAACTCATAAAGTTTATGGCAACACATAACTGCATCTGGATTTCACATTGAATTTGGAAAGGCAAGAAACTCACTATGATCTGACTGCCCTGTAGTAGAAATTACGGCTTGGGAAAAGTTTCAAGTGACTTGCCTATAAACTAAGGAAAAGTTGATGTACTCAAAGACTGATTACATGCAATTGCAGGGTCTTTTTTCCTAATGCCAACACCAACATGAAATTTTCTGCCAGGGGCTGAAGTAAACTAGCTACAAATTAAAAGCTGATCTTTATAAATTGTTGGTTCAACAAATTCATTCTTAAAAGTAGAGTGCAAGCAGCAACAAAACTATGCTGGGCTTTTAAGAAAGCTATAAAGATTATCTGTGTGGAGTCCAGCGTTACAACTGTTAGTAGCAAGGGATTAAATAGAGAGGCCGAGCTGCCTCTGCAGTGCTTGGAATGCTGCCCCAGTAGCACTCAGAACATAGGTCCTAGGCCTCTGTCTTTTTGACTTTCTGCTTGTCTCTGTCTCCCTCCTTCCTTTTTTCTATTTCTCCTCTTCCTTCTTTCCTGCTCTCCATTTGTTTGTTTTGGTGTCTCTCTTTTCTCTTCAAGACTTATCCTTCCATGTGTAGTGATCATTCTTTGACTGTTCTTGGTTCACTTTAATGACCAAGACAATAAAAGTCTTTAAGTGAAGGCATGGATTGTTTGTTTTCTGGTTGGAGGTAGTTATTTGGTTGGTTGGTTGGTTTGATTTTTGAGACAGGCTCTCACCATGCAGTTCATGCTGGCCTTATACTAGCCATGCTTCTCCTACCTTAGCCTCCCAAGTGCTGGAATTACAGGTGTGTGCCACCACACCCAGTACCTGGATGGTTCATTGATCGTGGACTTTTGACTGTGGGAAGATCATTTAATTAGGGGATCAGCAGACGTAAACATCTGGCAGTCTTTTCTCTGTGACCGCTTAATGGAATCAGAGAAGAGGCCTGCTGACTGGCTGCCAGTGTTCCAGGGAGCCACGGGGCAGGCGCCTTTGTACTGCAACCTGTTTTCATCTCTGCAGTCTCCTGTTTCTTCCTCCCCTACTGTACTTGGTCTGCCTCAGTGTCTTTGGATAATCAACATCCTGAATAGTTCTCAGCCTTGACTTCTTGGTTTTCTCCATAGCAGGTACCTCTAAACCCAGGGCATCAATTCAGGGCTTCTGTAAGAGGTTCATTTCTGCCTCTGGGTCCCCCCTACTGCAGGTACTTGAAATTATAATTATCTACACTCTAAGCCTTTTTCTATTCCTGTATGGGTTTTCATGTTCCAAAATGCTGGTTGAAATGGCTTATCTACTATATCTCGTCTCCCTTTTTTTCTGTCCTTGGTGAATTTTTCATCTCTTTCTTTCCCTTTAATGAGACTAGGAATGGTGAAAGAAACAAATACTCTAGCATGGTTAACTCAAACCTTTGAGTTTCTCAACATTAAATCAACTGATCAGCATATCTGCTCAATGTTATTTTGCATCTTCTCAATCCTGAGCCACTGGCCTGAGTACAAAAGTTAGACAGGTTTCACACCTCTGAAAGGTACATAAGGGGAAAAATGACATCCCTGGCAATGTACCTTCAGTGGAGTAAATGCAGTAGCTGTGGCAGGAAGGAAATGGTGCTGAGTAAGGAAGAGATGTGACAATCTCCACCCAATACTCTCTGGAAATCTGCGCTGAACAAACGGTAAAGCCTGGAGCTTTACACGATCAACAGCTGGAGGAAGACCACACCCATTAGTTATTATTGAAATTGTTGAAGGGCTCCAAAGACAAAGTAGTCTCCAGCACAGATATTCAAACTTGCTGATCTGGGTGGGTGGGCGGTTGCTCCTCCAGGCTCTTCTAGGGCTGCAAATGCACTTCCTGTGCACTTCCACCCACATCCTCTTAGGCCCCCCACAGTCACCATGCACACTTAGAAAAGAACTGATGTTTAGAGAACACTTGCAGAATTACAAGGCCTCTTGAGAGACATACTGTGTCTTCCTCTCACACTTGCGTCCCAGGCCACAGATTGCTCATTGTTCAAAGAGGCCTGGCTCAATGCAGCTGGATTCTGACTTTCTTAAATTATAAATAGTCCTAGGTATTTAAAAATCCCAAGAAGGTAGACTAGCTAAACCATTGGTCAATGCCTGTGATCTCATTGGTGAGTCTTGGCTGACCCACCACATATGAGTTTTGTGAAGGACTGAAGATTACACTCAAAAGGCTACTTATTGGACATGCTGCAAACCAGACCCTTGGTTGCCATTCATTTCCACTGCTAGAGATACAACACAGTGAGTGAACATGAGTCCTGTGCATTAAACAGGGTGGTCTGTGGGGTCCAGTCTTCCTTGATCACCTAGAATTCCCGTTCCTAATGAGAGGGGTTCCCAATGTTCCTTCCTAGCTTCTGCTATCTCTTACTTTTCTGTTGCTGCCTGAGAAGCAATGAGAGCTAGCACTGTGACAGCAGAACCTTTTGAAACACATTTGAATCTATAGAACCATGAGTCCCTAAAATCACATGACCTGTGGAAAGTTTGTACTTGTACCTGAGTTTGGTGTTAATAGCTAAGTCCTTATCCTAGAATTCAGGATATTACCCCAGGGTGTGATGTGTTGCCATCCTCTATGGGCCATGCTCTTTTACAAACTTGACAGTAAGCTGTTGACAGTAAGCTGATAGGTTCTATCACTTGAGTACTTTCAAATACATTTTAATATTGGAATTCTTTAGTCTTTAGTCAACTTGAGGTTCATGTGCACACAGGGAAGAGAATGCTCAGGGTTGGACTGAAGCAAAAATAGTGTCAAAATTCCTGTCAGTGCTGTGTTCAGCTTTTCTCTGCCGTGCTGGAAATGTTTAAGCATATCTGGCTGTCAGTTCAGAGTGATCCAAAGGTGGTGGTGGGGTTGTGTGTACCGCATGTTTGTTGGAGGCGACATATTGGAAGTTGCCACATTGCCAGCTTAAGGAGCATCCAAAGGCTGTGAAAACTCCAAGCATTTCTGTCCACAGACAACTGATAGAGTGGGCTCTACTTCTCGACAAATATAACTAGTGCTCTAGCACCATATTTTGTTGGAACAAACAAGCTAGAGAAGTATCTGGAGAGAAATGCTTTGGCTGTTTTCTTTCTTATTGGATTCCTTGTTGTAGCAACTTATCATATGTAGAAAATTTCTTCAATGATATCGGCCTATAGTGTGTAAAGAAATTTTTCATTGAGTTCAGCAATATCCAGGAAATAGCAAGACTGTCTAGCTCAATCTGATAAGGTTCCCTCTGTCTTTTGAAACCTCACAAGGAAAATGTTTACTGTGAGGTATAAGGGGAGACCATCCTACTGTGAAGATCCTGTTCTGTCTCTCCAATCCTTCCCTGTAGAGAATGCATAGCATCAGGCAGCTATAGTTCTGTTAGAGAGGTTGAAATAATAAAGGCAGCTGTTATACTTTTACTGAATATGAAGAGCTCAGTGATGTAATTAAATCCATAAAATGGTGAGTCATGATCACTGCACAGCAGCCAGCCAGCAAGTGGGTGATGGAATCAAAGTTGATCTGAGACCAGCAGTTGAGGTAGCTCTGCTAGGAGCACTCATGCCGGCCTCTGCTTGCTTGTAGGCACCAAGTGCCTCATTCCATTTTAGAAACTCAAAGCTTTAGTGAATATTCTGAAGCTCATTGAAGGAAACTAATCTGAAAAGCAAGGTTTAGGCCAGGTGGGTGTCTGTCTGGAAGTTGTTCTTTCGTACTGGTTATCCACATCTGCATTATAGAGAAAAGGCTAAGTTCTCCCTAAGGTGTTTCCAGATCATCTTTTTGTCACGGAGAAGATGACATTTGGAAACTTCCAGAAGTCTGTCTCCTGCTTATGATTTAAGGATTTGTGAGCGTAAATCTAGCGTATATTATGGAATGCGGTGAAGCAAAGTAAAATGAAATAAAATTTCAAAATCTTACTTTGCAATAGATCCTGAACATTCCTTTATGAAATAAGATTTTTATGTAATTTTGTGATTATTAAGGCCTGGCACCATTCATTTGAGCATCCAAGAACTTGATATAAAGTTCAGAATTCTGTATAAAGTACTCCTTTTTTACTTTTTCCTTTCTCAGAGACTTATTAGAGCTTTGTTATTTTATTCAGTTTTATGTTACCGTGATACAATAATTGAGATAATCTATAAGGAGGAAATTTATTTTTTTGGCCCACAGTTTCAGAAGTTTAACTCTGTGGATCATTCAAATCTGTTACTTTTGGTCTGTGGTGAGCCCAAAGGTAATGAAAGGGAGCACGTGACAAAGGATGCTATGTACCTCACATAGCCAGGAAGCAGAGCAAGGAGGACCCAGTGACCTAACATTCTTCCAGTGGGCCCCACCTCTGAAATGTTTCTTCCCCTACCCCCACAGGCCAAGAACCAACCCTTAGGATAGGGCCCTATGGGGAATGTTTTAAGATCCAAAATATAAAAAGCAAAGAAAAGTAAGTGTGCATCAGTGTGTGTGTGTGTGTGTGTGTGTGTGTGTGTATGTGTATGTATATACATTTACCTATACATGTATGCATGTTTACTATATATACTCATATATATGCATTTACTTATATATAGATATATAAGTAGATGTATGTATGTATATATGAAAGAGTGCAAAAAATACATACACATTGTAAGAAAATAAAAATACATCTTTTTAACTATTACTCTCATATGGAGGACCCTAGAGGATGCTGTACATCACAGAAAACCCACCACACTGCCAGCCCTTAGAGAGGAAACTGAAAGTGCATGTACAGCAATCTCAATGGCCAGGGGTACCGAAGAAGCAGTTCACACCAAACTAATAAATGTCTGGAAACCAATGGCTGCCACTTTGAGCCCCTGTTGTAATTGTAGAGGCCAAAGGTAACTTGCATTAGTCTCACGGTGTCTCAAAAAATCTAGTGTTAAATATTTATCCAAGTTTTTCCTGCAGTGTATGCACATTTTCTGGTAGACTGGATAGATATACACATGCACACATGCTCTTACACAGCAGTAAGAGAGAAAGGTAAACATAATCAATATAATTTAGAAAGACAAATTTCAAATACTTTAGAAATTATATAATTTGAGAGGTTGAGGCTATAGCTCAGTGGTGAAGTGCTTACTTCCTTATGTACTTAGTTTGTGTGAGGCCCTGTATTCCATCCTCAACACAAAAGAAGAGAAAGAAGATTGGGAAGGGGAAGAAAGAGGAAGAAAGGAGGGGGAGGAGGAAAACAAAGGAAAAGAAAAGAAAATTGTTTAATTTGAGAATTAAAGCTTTAGAAGATAGTTTGTGTGACAACAGATTAGAAGTCAGTTATAAGAACAAAGATGGAAATATAAGCATATTTACTGACTTTAAACTTTTCATCTCTTTATTCACAAGTTTTAGGCTCAGAATGGTGCTCTTTTCTCCAAATAATAAACTCTCTTAAAGTCACACATGGTACATCCTTTGAAGAAATAGTTTGTAAATAATTTGAGTTCAAGTTCTTGTCTTAAGCTCTTGTCTGAAAAACAAAGCTCTTCAATCATTAGAATTTAAAGTAACCATTCTGTGTGAAATTATACACAAGTACCAGGTGGTCACTGCCTTGTTGTTTTGTATCTTGCTCATTTTCCTGGGCTTTGTTTCTATTCTCCTGTGTCTCACTTCATTGAGCACCTAGAAAGACCCTGCAGGATTGGCATGTCAGCCCATATGTGCACACCTTGCCTGCCCAGCATGCCCTGGGCCATTTCTCTAGACAGGAGGCCTTTCCCTATTCACCAGTTTTATTTTTCATTCTTTCTTTTTTTCTTTGTTTTTTTGTGGTACCAGGGATTGAACTCAGGACCCTGCACTTGCCAAGCAGGTGCTTGTTCCACCAAGCTATCTCCCCAGCCCCCAGCCTTTTCCTATTGAGCACAGTTCCACCAACTCCTCTCTAGCAAGTGCATGGCTCGAGAAAGGTAGATGCACACTGGAACTACAGCCACTTAGATGAATGTGGGAGCCGTTCCTGTTTGCCAGTAAGACTCCATCTACAGAATAGAGCGGTTTCATCCATCTACAGAATAGCCTGTTTTATCTCCACACCTGCAATGGTCGAGCAGCCTCCATTGCATGAGTAACTGCGGTAAGACTGAGGGGAGTACTGAGTTGCTGGTCTGTTTCTTGCTTGTGCTGCCAAAACACTGAGGCCCGACTTGGTGGAGCCATTCAGAGAATCTTTGTCTCTTGTTTCAGAATTTGGCTTTCAAAGACTCATCATGGCAGAGAACCAAGAAAGCAGGATTTCTGCATAGTGTGTCCCTGAAATTCTTGGCTTTGAAAAAACAATAAAGTGAACATGAGATTCTTCGTTTCCACACTAAGAATAACACTAGTCCTGCCTGGCAGCCTTAGTCAGTAGTCTGGGAGTCAGAAGCATTGTAAATGGATTTCTCCGCTATCATCTTTGCCTTTGCATTTTATTTATTTATTTATTTATTCATTTATTCATTCATTCATTCATTCATTCATTTATTCATTTATTTATTTATTTATTTATTTATTTATTTATTTATTAATGCTGCTCTGTCTGCTCCCTCTCCCTGCCCACTGGACTGAGTGCATGTAACTCACATCCACCATGCGCAGTAAACACTTCCTGTGCAAAGGTGCTTGAAATGGCATCAAAGGAGGTGTTACTCCCCAGTGCAGCTGGAAGGCATCTAATAATGCGATGCCTTGGATGTTACAGTGCAAAAGAATCTACGGGAAATCTCTAAGCCTCTTTCTGAGAAAACAGCAATGCACAGTCACTTTCCTGCATTTAGGCTGATGTTCTATAAGCATTATTTTTGCATCCATTTGCGCCGTTTCTTCATCTGAGAAGCTTGAGACTTTCTGGGTGTGAGAAGTAAATTTCTGATGCTGTGCTAGAGAAGCACCATTATGAAGCGTTGCTATGGTGTTGAATTCTGCCTCTTTGAAGGGACAGCCCCTCTGGTGAATGTGCTGTTTGTTGACTCTGAACCAGTATGAGAATTTCTGATTTAGTGTCCAGAAAAGTTATAATAAACTCATTATACATTTTAAAAGGAGAAGAGGTGCCCTTCAGAATATGAATCCAAACCCAGCAAAGTGTTCAGGGAACAAGAACAATACTCAGTAGGTTTTCAAATTGATGGAACTTTCCAATGGAAACTAATTTGTTCCAGCATCACAGTGAACATAATTAACAGAGACTCTCTTTCTTAGGCCGATTAACCACCGAAAACCATGCCAACATTGTAACTGTAAGCAGTGAAAACCAATATTTATGAGGGGGATTGTGCAGAGTTTGTGTGACAGATGGGCATTTTATCACTGTTGATGTTTGGAATTCCCTTGAAAAGTAATGCAATATCTTGTTATTTATGAATGAATGAACAAATGTGCTCACTGAGTTTTCTTTAAAAAAAGGTATTCTAAATTAATCTTTTTCCTCTGTTTATCCTGTTACTTTATGTTATGTAGCCTCATATATTCTGATGCAGAACTTTAAAAACTGTAATTGTGTTTTTATTGCAGATACAGATCCACGTGTTTTAGAAAAACAAGAACTACAGCAGCCAACCTACGTTGCTCTGAGCTACATTAATAGGTAAGCCACATTCAGGATTTATAGCAGCCTCATCTGCCATTTACTTACTTTTGAATGTATCTTTGAAAAGAGTAGAAATAATGCTTCCTTGAGTGTATTTAAAAGTAACCAAATGTGGAATGTTCTAGTTACTCTGTTGGGAAGATGGAGAATTGTAGTCTCCTGTGCATATGGCTGAAAACATGACTGATTTATAAGCTCGTTCTCAAAGTATTTTGTATGCGCTGTTTGAATACACTCTTTTGACTTCATAAGACAGTGTGGGAGATTAATGGATTCATGTTTGAGTGAACCTTTTAAATCCTGGGGTGAAGAGGTACTTTATGAATTCAAAACATGGTTGAAGATCAGACTGTATCTGGAAATGAATTGAAATAATTTAATTTCAGAATGTTATTTAGTAGCAGCTCATCTTCTAGTAAAAACATTCTCAACAACTGAACCCATCTGTGTAGAGTAACATAAAATAGGTTTTATTCATACTGAACACATGAGCCCAACTTTGGAGAGCCATTTTGAACTTGATATATCAGGTCTGAAACACGGGTTAGTGTTTCTGCCTACTCAAATGATTAAGGAGACAGTAATTTTTTGGGAGAGAACTTAAAATCACTGTAGGTTAAGAAAACACACCTTCCCAAGCAAAAAAAAAAAAAAAAAAAGAGTAAAACCAAAACTAGTTTTAATGAAAATGAGAAACACTCTGCTCATAATTTCTAGTGATTGTCCCTTTTATATAAGGTGAAAAGTGTTTCCAGTCTCTTGGTATGAGAGTCTGATGTTTGTGATCGGAAGTGGAAACCAGGGAATGAATTTATCTATCCTGTTTCAAAATTTATTAATTACTAATTAATTACAAAACGTGTTAGTTCCTGCCCTATTAGAGCTATGAATTAGTCATCTGTTTCAAGTTTTAAGTTCAGTTTCAAGTTCTATGATGTGTATTTTCTAAAGGGTCCAGTTGTATATCTCTCTTGCGGTTTTGTCTTTGTCAGTCTTCTTAAGAAGTGAGACAGGATCTCTATAGTTTTCAGTACCTGTAACTCCTGATATATGTAGAACACCTTAAAAATCACATCAGATACAAAGATGTACATGCTAATCTGTGAAAAACAAAACCTACAGTTTTCAGTAATTAACAGGGGTTTTAAAAACTTAATACATTACTTGTATGACTTATTAATATTAACCTCCTAATATTGGAGAATAGGATGAATAGGCAAACAGAGCAACTATATTTAAGACTTTCAATAAATTGAAGCTACTGTGGTTTGGATAAATGTCAACTATGTATATACAGATTGATATGATACTAAATCTTACCACTTTAAACATGTCTTTGTAATTGATTTGCTTAGACCAATGTTTAGTTCAGAATACCACATTAGACCCATATATTTTGTGTTTCAACTGTTTTTTAATCCATCCTAGTCCCTTTGATAAAAATGACTTGTTGAAAAGGTAGGGCCAGCCAAAAACTCAGTGGATTAAAGCCCCTGCAAGCAGGGGGCAGAAGTTCAATCCCCAGGCCTCCCGTGCCAGCCCAGGGGCTTACTGAAATGGCAGTTGAGACTGTGCGTGGTAACAGACCCCTGTAATCCCAGCTCTTTGGAAGCTGTGTACAGGCAGATCACTATTAGTCTGATCTAGTAGTGAGACCCTGAACACCCTGTAGACCCTTCCCTAAAATACAAAAAAAAAAAAAAAAAAAAAAAAAAAAAAAAAAAAAAATTAGGACCTGGGAAATAGCTCAGTAGAGGGCCTGAGTTCAATCCCTGGTTCCAGAAAGGGAAGAAAAGGGAAAGGTAAAGGGAGGGAAGGAAGGAATTGGAAAGGAAAGGAAGGGAAAGGAAGAGAAAAGAGAAAAGAAAAAAAAAAAGATAGGAAAGGAAGAAAAAGAAAAGAAAATAGATAAAAGAAAAAAAAGACCAATCATCTCAAAACTTTTCCCACTCAGTCTAGATCTTCTCTTGGCCATTTCTCCAAGGTACCATTTGGTGGGTTCCTACACCTCCTGTATTTGTTATAATCTGGAAGTGAGACTAGAAAAAGGCCTTGATCTGGATACTTCACTGTGTTTAGAAACCTAGGGAAATGATTTGACAAGTTAACTCATGGCTGGTAAAGCAGAAGACACAGGAAGAAGATACTGACTGCTGATGCAGGGTCACTTTGTGGAGATGACACCACATGCCTAATATAGTACTTAATGTACAGTGAATATTCTGGACATTTGAAAATAGTAAATAAAAACCTAATAAACAGGGCTAGGAGATAGCTCTGTGGCATAAGCCCCTGCCTTGCAAGTACAAGTTCCTTAGTTCCACCCCCAGTACTGCATGCCATGCCAGCCCCGGAACTGGGTGTGGTAGTGCACACCTATAATCCCAGCACTGGGGAGGCTGAGACAGGAGGATCATTACAAGTCTGAACTTCATAGCAAGACCCTATACCAAAAACTAAAACTAAAAATAGGGAAAAAAATAAAATCCTGACAAACAGAAGAGTGGCCCAAGCAAGTGACAACTGCTGATGTTATCACTTTGGGAAAATATACTAGAAGGAGTCTTGTGGACTGTGGCTGGAAGAAGGGAAATACACAGAATCAAAATTTAGATGAAGCTGTGTGGATTCAGGAAAAGAGTGTTAGGGCTTAGTGAAAAAAATAACACCTTGACATCAGTGTCTTGACTACAGCAGAAAAGAGTACTATATAAAAAATGAGATTTCTCCCTTCTTAGACCTCAGAGGGAAATATACTCTAATTCTACTGAGCAGAGAAAACTGTTTTCAGATACCTCTTAGTATAACCCTGATGGACATTTGAGCATCTCAAAATCAAGAGAAAACTTTCTTTGCCAATGACATTGACTAAGAACATTATGGTCCTTAACATGGAACTTGCTTTTTGGACTGTTTTTGAAAAGAAAAAAAAGTAGTTGATCAAGATAAAAAAAAGTGATACAGAATTTGAAAACAAGACAATAGATTAACAATAGTTAATATATTACATATTGTTGTCTTCGGTGTAGTTGTTCAGATTACAAGATTCAGACATGAAAAATTAAACAATAATTGTTTTACACTTTTCTTTTTTAAGATAGGCTCTCACTTTGTAGCCTGTACTAGCCTCCAACTAATGTAGATCTCCTGCCTCAGCCTCCCAAGTTCTGGGATTATAGGTGTGCCACCATACCTGGCAAGATTATACTCTTTAATAATATGTTGAAGGGCTGGCAAGATAGCTCTGCGGACTAAGCACCTGGTTAGGCAAGCACAGGGACAAGGGTTCGGTCCCTGGAACTGCATGCCTCACTGGGCCTACCCCTTGGCATGCTGAGCCTGGTCACCAAGACCAGGTGTGGTAGTGCAAGCCTCTAATCCCAGCACTAGGAAGGCTGAAAGCAGGAGGATCACTAGAAGTCCAAGCTTCATAGTATGACCCTATATCACATACATAGAAAAACTAAACACTGCAACTACTACTGCTAATAATAATAGTAATAGTAATAATAGTAATATGTTGAACAAAATAGATACTTATAGATGGAAAGAAAAATTATTCTCTTCAAAGCAAGTCTGTTTAAGGAATGGCTTTATGGGAAGTCAGCTGGATTTTGGATTTTGCATTCAATTTGCTATGGTACTTTGTGTCCTATAGTGTCTGAAAAACCTCACACTTGGGAGAAAAATGGGGTGGAGAGCTAAATAATAGTATCCAGGAAGTGCTGGGGTCAGGCATACACAGCTGTGTTCTAAACAACTAACCACTGTGTAGCCAAACATGTTTGGATGCCACAGTTAAGTACACAGTAAGAAAAGTAAGAGGAGAATATAAAAGACTGAGCTTGAAAGAATAGAGCAGCACACTGGGCAGAGGGGACAAAGACAGAGGTAATACAGAAGCCTGGCCATGCCCTAGATAATTGGAGATTGGAAGCCTAAAATGATGAAAAAGTAGAAAACAACAGAACTACAGTGAGAGAAGTAAGCAGGAATTCCGTATGGTGTTTTGCTACTATGGAGCTGGGTTGAGTGTGCAAGGTGAATGCTAGCATTGCAGGCTTGGACTACCACGGGGAAGGATGCCTCAGCATCTGCAGCCAATAGGAGAGAGGGGGCCGAGAGCAGTGAGTGCAGGAGAAGACATCCTCCCCCCAACTCAGGATGAGGCAGGTGATCTGCCTGCTAAAGTCAGGTGTGTCTCCACAGGGAAATGCAGAGTGCCCTGGGCTCTCTGTGGGTACCGCCCACTAGTCTGTCATGAGTTGCCAAGGCAGCTTATTAGTAGCTCTGGTTCCCCAGAAAAAGATAACTAAAGTAGCTTAAAGACATGATAATACAAACGGCCAGCCCTCTCTGTGACACTTTATTCTCTGCAATACATTTTTATTAAAAGCATGTAAATTGGAGTTTTCAAATCCACTTTAAGTCTGGCTTATTTTTTCTTGAAGCATCTCTGAGAATAGTATTCTCAGTATGTGAGTTGGAAGTTGCTAGTGTACAATCACTTCCACTTTCAGTTTTAGCTACTCCAAGGAACCCTAAAGCCTTTTATTCAGAATGGCTTTCTACTCTCTTTCTGATTCAAAATGCAGAGTACTGTCTTTTTTTTCTTTCTTATAAGCATCTGGGAAAAAGGAAAATTAAAGTGCATACAAATGCTAATCCATTCCCTGTGCCCACCCTCTTACATCTCTTTTAAGTGGCCTACCTACTTATGTCACCACGCTGACGTCTATTGAAAATGAAGCTGGTTTTTGTTGTTTGGGGGTTTTATTTGTTTTGGTTTTTGGTTTTTTGGGACAGGGTCTTGCTATGTAGTTTAGGCTGGCTCTGAACTCACTACATAGCCCAGGTTGACCTTGTACTTGTGACCATCTTCCTGCTTCAACCTCAAGTGCTAGGATTACCGGTTTGAGCCATCACACCCAGCAAAAATCACTACAGTTTTGTTGTCATTGTTGTTTTTGTTTGTTTGTTTTGATACAGGGTCTCACTGTCAAGCTCGGAAGCTTGGTCTCATAGTGATCCTCCTGTTTGCAGCCTCCCTGGGATTACAGGTGTGCGCCACTATTCCTGGTCTCCGTGGCCAGCTCAGGGTGCAAGGAGTGGGGCCAGCATGGCATGTGGTACCGGGATTGAACCCTGGTCCAATTCAGGGTCCAATCTCACCAGCCCATCACTGCAGTTTTAACCTACACTTCTGATGTATTTCTCTCCTGTCTTTCTTTTAGAAACAATGGCTATGAATGAGTATAGGAGCAGTCAGACTGTTTAGAGTCTCATCTGCTGTTCAAGAGCTATGTAATGGAATTGGCAAGCCTCTGCCTCTGTTTCCTCATCTCTACTGAAATACCTTACTCATTGTATTAAATCACATAGTGCATGTAAGGCACTTGTGCCAAGCATGTCTATCTAAGTTTCATTTTAAATGTATAGTTATGTTTACAATTTCCTGTATTCTGCTGAAATAATTCTTTTCTCTATCAAGTCACTATCTAGAGAAACAACTGCAAAGGAAGCATTGCTTTGGAGTAAGGCTGGAACAATTTCCAGCAGAAAATAAGCTCCACAACGCTAGCAACATGTTCTGCTCCCACCACTGCATGTCTAGTCCCCAAAAAGGTATCTGGCTCATTGGAGAGTCTTATATGTACTAATGGAATGGACAAATTGGTCTATGAGTGAGTAACAAGGGGCTGGGGATATAGCTCAGTGGCACAGAGCCTTCCGGGCAAGCATGAAGTCATAAGTTCAATTCCTGATACTAGTAAAAAAAGAAAGTTAAAAATGAGTAATGAGAAAAGTAATGCTTAGAAGGTAAGCCCTATAATCTCCTGTCTTTCACTGAGGACTTAATCCTTCCTTTAGTGTGATGAGCTAGGCCCAAACAGAGCACAGTGCTCCTAAGAAATAGAAATCAGAGGTGGGGCAATTAAAGCTATTGTCTCTCTCTCTCTCTCTCTCTCTCTCTCTCTCTCTCTCTCTCTCTCTCTCTCTCTCTCTCTCTCTCTCTCTCCATAATGTGTTTTGTGATAAGGGAGAAAATAATGAAGATGAGGGTGCTATGTAGATTTTCCAGAAGTTTCTATGAGACTCCTGTAAGGGCCTATGACTAATGGTAAGCTGCATATGTTCAGAGTAATACAGTAAGTGTTTTCAGAGCACCTGCTACAGGGTGGGGATGTAATAGAGACACCATATTGCATTCAGTATGGCCATCCCACCCAATGTCCTAGTCATCCAATTCAGATATTAGGAAGATCTCATATTAGAAATAAGAACTTTGTGCTCAAATATGGCTTGTTGTAGAGCCACCCCAACAATGTCTACAGATGAAAAAAAAATTATGTAAGATTGTCAGAGAAGGGGCCAGGGAGATAGTTCAGCAGTATAAGTGCCTGCCTGGCAAGCACAAAGTCCTGAGTTTGATCCCTGGTGCCAAAAAAGAAAAAAAATTATCAGAGGAAACCAGATCTTAGAAGTGAATCTTGACAAGTTAGAAGAACTTGGCAACATTCTGGTTTTCCAAAGATTTGATCTAATAAATTATAAGTCTAGGCCTATACTAGTTAAGCTTGAAAAGCCTGAAGTTGAACTGCCTTCTAGAGCAAACATCAGAACAGTAGGAATGCATTCCATGTCACAGTGTCTATTGTACAATAGAAAATTACCAGGTATGAAAGAAACAGGAAAATCTTCTTTTAGAGAAGGGAAACAAAGCATTAAATAGACACCTTCCCCAAGATGGCCCAGGTGTTAGATTTAGAAAACAAAGACTTGAAAGCAGCTACTATAAATATGTTCAGTGATTTAAGGTTAAAATATGCTAAATAAGCATTTGTGTCAGATGAACATAAAATCAGTCTAGATGCTTTATTTTCCACATGGACCAGAATGTAACAGTTTAATGAAAGCTTTCTTCCCCTTTCCTACTTTTCTTCCCACTCTAAAACCATACCTAATCCACCCTGACTCTCATTTGTCCTGTTACAGTTGGAGTCATTTTTGCCAGATTACAGTCAGTCATGGCCTCATTAAAAAAAATGCTGTAATTAGCAGAGCTTGTCCTGGCCTTCTATTTATTTTATACTGGCAAACCTGAAGCATTTGATTTTTTTTTTTAATTTAAATGCAGTGAATTTTTTTTTTCACAAAACTACCTGTTTATGGTCTTCCAAGAGCAGTCACATTTATTGCAGTACAAAACCCACTTTCCTATTTCCCTCCTTTGTCTACCAGATCTGAACTTCTGCTGTGTACCCCAGCCCCAGACTGGGGTTGTGGCCTCAAGCATGCCATAAAGCTGCTCCGCGCTTTTAGGGCTCCACCACCAGACATAAGGCTACCGTTTTCTTAGCCTATATTTTCATGGACATCAGTGGAGATGGCTGCCTGCCGGATTTGCTTTATATTATCTCTGGCCTTATTGGCAATACTTATTGTGTGCCGCAGAGACCATATACTCATTATTGGAACCTAGAAGGAGAGCCTTTGTGTGACATTGTGGCTTGTGTTGCTGGAACAAAATATATAGTAGAAGAGATGAGTGTTGGCTGAGTTAGGTGGTAATGATTCATTTGTTAAGTCCTGGGCTGTGGGAAGTCTTTGTAGTCCACAGTTGTTTTCCTAGACAACGTTTTAATCAAGTTGCATGAACAACCCAGATTACAGTAAACCACTGTTTTTAGTCTTTATGTTTACTCATCGATATTTATGATGGATGCTCGGCAGTCTCTGAGCCTGGTTCAAAACTGCAGTACATTTTTTTTCAAAGCCTTCCATCTTATTGTAGGCCAGTAACAATTCAGTGATGCTGAAACTATCTAGAAATAGACTTGGAATCCTTATGTTGGACCAGGTAGTAGCTCAGCAGTATAATCATCTGCACAAGGTACTGAGCTTGATCCCTGGCACCAAAAAAAAAAAAAAAAAAAGAATCTTTGCGTAGAAATGCATATCCTGAACCTTTTCTTAAGGTCTTTTTCATTATGTCCAATTGTGAGACTTCCCTCCTGAGCAGTGTTTCCCCTTTTTAAACTTTTAAGCCCTGTCTGTGGTGCCACATTCGCTGAAGACCTATAGGGAGTAAGCCCTTCCTGCCTTGCCTTGTCTCCACACTCAGCTGGCTCCTGGACA
>PVKA01005473.1:32390-72390 GCA_004027165.1 Ctenomys sociabilis
TTTTTTTTTTTTTTTTTTTTTTTTTTTTTTTTCTTTTTTTCTTTTTGCAGGTTTCAAATGAATTTTTTATTTACTATTTTTGAAGGCTATAAATAGGTGTTTCCACTATGGAAAAGAAGTTAGCACAGTACATTTTCATGACTGGCGAATGGATTTTCTGAAGTCATCTTCAATAGGGTAAAAACTTAGAAAAACAAAACAAAAACAAAAAATGACCTGAATGTTGGAATTCAGTTCTTTATATAAAGTCTCTTGTAGGGAAAAACAAAACAAAACAGAATTATAGCCAAAAAATAGGTGAGGGCAAAATTTTAAAAAAGAAATGAAAAGGAGAGAAGTTAAGAGGACTCATTGCTTCTCTTCAGCTTCCTCTCCAGGGTCCTTGTTCTCCTCCTTTTCAGAGAGAGCTTCTAGCTTTTCAGCTCCTTTTGCTGCATTATCACTTTTGCCCAGTCTTTTCTCTTGTCTTCAATTTCTTTTCTGCATTCTTCAAAGTTTTTATGCTTTCTCAGCACGTAGGAAGTGGATGGCAAGCCGCTCTGGCTGGGGTACTCATTGGGGAGGTAAGCGTGGGTATCCCAGACCCAGGCACGGTCACTGCCAGCATTGGGCTTTCGCTTCATCATGGGCAGAATATAGAGGTTGGCTCAGATTTTCAGGGTCTTGTCCCTTCTCATGAGGAGGTGGATGGATGGTCCCCTTACTATCCTTATGCTTCCAGGGCTTGACATTACTGGTGCCTTGTTCTGTCCATTCTGGACTATCACAATTTTGCTTGTATTTTAAAAAGTTCCCCTTCATCTTTATTGTTTTAATTTCTTGCTCAGGAAGAAATCCTTTGGTTCAAACTGGGGACATGGTTGGATTTGTCTGCATTCTCAGTGGAGGTATCGTGGTCCTCATGAGTATCCTTAGTGGCTGCCGTGGGGCGCAGTGGCAGCAGCAGCTCGGCCAACTCAGTTGTTGCTGACTCCGCAGCCTCTAGGTAACTACTTGTTGCTCCTTTCCTCTGTGTCTGGCACTGACTCCTCTCACCCGCCTGCTCTTTCCCCCTGTGTCCCAGGACCCGAACCCCCTAGAGTTTATGATTAATTCTTGATTCAGTGCTCAGATTATAGGCGATGTGCATTACAGTGTAAGGAGGGGAGAGAGGCTAGCTAGCCCCTGCTTGCCGCTGTTCCTCCCATTTGCCTTTGCTCTTTGCTGTTTTCTACCACCATGGCTGGGGAGATGGCTCAGTGGAAGCTGGGGAGATGGCTCAGTGGAATAAGGGCTTCCCTAGCAAGCGCAAGGGTCTGAGTTCTACCACCATGAACTGCTGCCTTCTGCCATGTGCCACTCTGTCATGTGCCACTGTGCCTTAGAGCCAGCTAAGTATGGACTGAAACCTCCATTAACTGTCCTTCCTTAATTTTGTGTGTTGGGTATTTTGTCCCAGCGACAAGGGAAGAGTAACAAAGAGAACCTGTGATCCACCTTACACCTCTCTACCTGTGGCTGCTGAGAGTCTCCAGAAAGGCAGAGCAGTGTATAGGTCATTCCACTGCAAACACCAGCCTCCCACCCTCCGCTGGATCCTCTGAACTGCCGTTTAATCCTTTCCTCTTCAGTGAAACCTTGCTGAACTGACCACAGTTCCATTTCAAATATTTCCCATCATACTCAAGGTCCTGAAGGAATTCCCTATTGCACTTTATTCCTGTGCTAAGAAAAGACAGATTTCCATGTCTGATCTTAGCTTCTCTCTTTTTCACCACAAAATGCATCTGGATCTTTTATGCATGTTCTTCTGATTCTCACCTCCTGTGTTCAGAACCGTCACCATGGCCTGTGTGCTGCACCCATCTCTCATCTGTGTGGCTGTCTTCCTTTTGTCATGTTACATGTACCATAAAGTCTTGCCTATTGTAAGAATTCCCCTGTTCATTGCTGTTTTCTTGGCAGTGATGACTGCAGTAGCTTCTTTAAGTCTTTGTTCTCTGGGGCCCTCCAGCTTTGAAGTTGGTGGCCGCTTTCTGTTTCTGAAATCTTTTCTGTCTTGGGCCCATGAGCTTGCTCCATGCTGGTTTTTCTGCATCTTTGACCCCTGAGCAGTGATGTCTCTGTAAATTTTGTCCCTAGTAATGTGCTTCTCTGTCTACATTTGCTGCACCTTAGCTCCACCACCTGGAGAGGACTTCTTGGTTCCATAATCCCAGGCTTCTTCCCATCCTCATTTTCACCCTCACAACCTCTGG
Organism: Ctenomys sociabilis; assembly: GCA_004027165.1. Classification (NCBI taxonomy): domain Eukaryota; kingdom Metazoa; phylum Chordata; class Mammalia; order Rodentia; family Ctenomyidae; genus Ctenomys; species Ctenomys sociabilis. Next base: position 34,628 of record PVKA01005473.1, read on the forward strand.
TGCAAGGATGCTCCATACAGGCTCAGCTCCTCCAGAGCTTTCCCATCATTTTACATCCCTCCACCGTGGTGTTTCTGGGGTCAGAATGTTGTGTAATGGACACTCATGTACGCATCTAGGAAATGTGGAGATAATTATCTTCTCTGTGAATCATCAACAGTGGAACAGGAGAATAAATCACAATCCATATCTTAGAATGTATTAGATCTGTCTCTACTGACTTTGAGTGATGTAAAATAAAAAAATACACATATAATATGCATTCTGTATAAAGCCCAATTTCAGGCTCCTGTTTTCAAAGAGGCAAGTGTCACAACCAATACTTTCTGAATAAATGCACAAATGACAAGCAGTTTCATCTGTGTGTCTCCTGTTGCCCTCCCATTGTGCATCTTACTCATCTTTCTGTCTTTTGCCTCCTCACACCTGACTATGGCAAACACTTTGCACATGGCATAAAATTAAATCACGAAGTGGCAAATTATAACATAAGCGATGACCTTGGTGCTGCTCCCCCACGCCCCCACTACACACATTTACAAAATGACTCGAGGCACTACACCTCTCTTATTTCATTTGGAAATTTAGATTGCTGGCAGTAATCTACTTGATTTATCACTTTCCCCTTATGTGCAGCACCTTGGAGTTAATTAAGAAGACCATGAATCTTCCCTGTGTAGCTCTAGTGCATTCCCATTTGCAGAATACTCTCATATTGCTGAGACTGTTGATTTGGGACTCAAGTTGAAACATTACTTAATTTTCTCACATTGAGCTTCATTATGCTGAGCCTCAAGACCTGTCCTGCCCATGAAGGCCCTCGCACTGGCAACCTTTAAGATACCTCCGTGTACCCAGTTTCTAAATAACTTGTTCTCGTTTCCTCCACCACAGCCAAGACTTCAGTCACTGGCTCAAGGCAGTGCAGCTAAATCAGCTGCATGTCACCTGAAAAACCACCCTGACCCCAGCCACTGTGCAAGCGCCACCCTGTAATGCCCTGCCTCTGACCTGTGCCCGGCTGCTTTCAGCAAGGGCAGGCTGACATAGAAAGATATGACATCCATGTAGACATTTTCATCCCAGACAACACACAGGGCCATCCAGCAAAAGACAGATGAATTGTAAGGAAGCAGACTGAGGTGTGATATGTGTTTATACCAACTCCTAGGATGGATATATGCATTATGAATCACGAGCAAGTACTAATAAAAACTAAAAAGACACTATTATTCTAAAGTCACTTAAAGTTTTATTGAAATTTTCATGTTACAAAGGGCCAGCCAAATAGCTCAACAAACTAAATCGCCTGCTTAGACAGGAGCAGGGATGGGGGTTTGATCCCAGGTGTCTGTGCTGGCCCTGCCCCTGGGGCATGCTGAGACAGTAACTGAAACTGGGCATGGTGTGCCTAGAATCCCAGCACTTGGGAGATTGAAAACAAGAGAATCACTATGAGTCTGATCTGTCTAGTGAGACCCTGCAGTCCCTGTACTAAAATACATCTCCCCCTCCCCCCGCCAAAAGAAATTTTCATGTTACAAAAAAGATGAAATATAATAGACAGAGAATTACTTGTTTTGTTCCATTGTTTTCAACAGAGGAGAATCTTTATTGAGCACTTTCTAGGTTCAGTGCACTAGTCAATGTACTTGACTAGGTCATCAGTCCTCACAGCGACTATGCCTCAGCTTGTGTCTCCCTGCTATACCCAAGGAAATGTAGCCCCAGGAAGGTAGTGAGAACTCTTAATCTTTTATTTCTCTCTCTCTCTCTCTCTCTTTGTGACTTTGACCACTTTGCCAACCTGGTAAAATATTTGGATTACTTCCTAAAATGTTTTTAAATTTACAAACTAAAATATATAAGATTTCAAGGAAAAGCAACTAGTTAAAATGCAGTTGTCAAAATATAAAATTATAAATTTATACAATAGTAACATGGGCTTTTTTTTTTTTTTTTTTTTTTAATGGAACTGGGGATCAAACTTAGGCCCTTGTGCTTGCCAGGGAAGCACTTATTCTACTGAGCCATCTCCCCAGCCCCAATATGTGCTTCTTGGTCAGGGCCTCAACTGAGAAATTGTAGGTACTGAGTATAGTTTCACTTCGGTAGTCAGTATAAATGTTCTGAGATACCTTCTACTATCCTACTGTGTTATAAAAACACCTATGACTTCTTCAGGTTCAAAGTGCTGTGACAGTGAGTCAGAGGTATAGCTCAGCAGCACGGTGCTTGCCTGGCAAGCATGAGGTTGTGAGTTCAATCCCCACTACAAATTTTTTTTTTTTTTTAAAGTGATGTGATTAGTACAGCTACTATAAAAGTACTGTGATTAGTATCATATACAAATTGTCTTTTTTTTTTTTTTTTTTTTTTTTTGCAGTACCACAGATCAAATTCGGGATCTCACATTTGTCAGGCGGGTGCTTATGCTGCTGAGCTATCTCCCTGGCCCTACAAATAACTTTTTAAACATTATATTTCAGTTAGAAGATTAAAAACATCTGATTTGGTGGCACAGTTTCTAAATAGAGCTTTTTGAGGTACATATGCATATGTATGTGATAATGTGTATGTACCTACATTCGTATTGATCCAGGTTCCTTATTTTTTCCTAGGTGTCACAGCCTCTCCATACTAGTGCAACAACTTGCTTCCTGTTCCACAAATGCTCTGCAACATCACACTGTGCTATAGAATAGGTGTGGCAGAAGCAGTATCCAAATCTAAAATTATGTGGCCAGCCAAATACCTCAGGGGATTAAAGGCCAGGGGTTCAATCCCTGGACTTGCCATGCCAGCCTGGCCTCTGGGGCACAATTTAGACTGGGCGTGGTGGTGCACGCCTATAATCCCAGCTCTTGGGAAGCTGTAAACAGGTGGATCACTACAAGTTTAAGCAAGTAGTGAGACCTTGAGCATCCTGTAGACCCCTCCCTAAAATACAGAAGAAAAAAAAACTAAACCAAAATGTGTATTAGAATTTGTATTTTGCAAAAAAGCTTCACACATATTTTCAGGCATCTGATTTCTTGTTAAATTGTATGTTTGCTTAAATGAGTCATGATTCTACTTTAAAGGATTACTCTTAGCCCATTTTTCACGAAGATCAGAGACTTGCCTCAGTTCACAGCTAGTAAATGGGTTGAGCTCCTAGATGTCTCCTAGTACATCCCCATTCTTGTCATCACTGGATTGCCAAGATTCATAGGTAGCAAGAGATTGCTGCATAGAATGGGTGTGGCTAAGGTAAGCCTCCGGTTTCCCAGCCTCTGGCTCTGTTGTCTCGTGTAATGCACAGTGCCTTTAAAACACTGAAGCTCGAAATTTACACACACACATAGTTCTTTATTCAGTTGTGCAGACCATGTAGAATTACCAGACTTGAATAATTTAAGTGCTAGGTTGTATTTTATGTCATTGTCTCCAGTTGCTGATAAAACCAAATGACAAGTGAGGAGGATTTTTCATTCCATCCTAAGCAGGTGGTGATTTAGCTCTGGTCACTGCTCTCATGTCAGCCTTGTCCCAGGGGCTTTTTCCCTGGCTTGATTCAAGTTAGTGCATTTTCCCTGACAATCAATTCACTCTGCACTGCTGCTAAGGCCATAAATGTGATGTTCGACAAGTAAAAAGACTCACAGAGAATCCTTCCCACCGACTTCCACCTTTTCCTGATCGCTGAAATTTCCCTACAGAGTTCAGTGACAACATGGGCCCGTGTTATTTACAGATGGTGAGGCCTGCGCACAGTGGCTCTTGCCAACTCCTGCTGATGAGCAGTTGAGAGATAGTATTTCATGTGTCAAGATCAGAAATTTGATCTAGGTCTTGGAGCTGTTCCTGCCTTCTTGGCAGTATCGGTGTATCTTTGCTGGATTGTGCCAGGCTGCAAAGCCCCAATCTTTTATTTCAAATGGATAGCTAGACAAGGTTGAGTGTTTCAGAACCACAGTGTCATTTGGGCAAATTGGGTGCTTTGCCTCTTTCTGTCAGATGTGATCCAAGTCTGCCTTTTGCCCCAGACTGAGAGGCATCACCATCCTCTCTCTCAGAAAGAGAGTGCTATGGTCCACGTGAGCCATGTACAGATGCCTCTGTGATGTCAGCTACTGGGAGAAAGAGAATCCAGTGTCCCTTTTTTATTTATTTTCATCTTCATTACTGGGATGAAAACATTTGGAGCATCTTGGCTGAAACATTGCTTACATTTGATATTCACTTTGCCTAGACAAAAATTCCTGCTTCCTTTTTATTGTCTTCTTTACCATTGTGTTTGGCACCAACCAGATTTAGTGATATACAGTTCTCCTGAGCTGAGTACGTATGACGAAAAGCTAGTTTCTGTATTGCATTAATCTTTGTTATGCAGAAGATGCATTTTTGAAACCCCAAAGCCAGATTGCTTTAAATAGTAAAAGCACATTATTCCATTAGCTCATTTACCTTTTTCAAAAAATAACACTTTCTGATCCTTGGCATAGATTTTTCTTAAGGGCTAGAGCAACAAGGGTCTTATTTTTTTTAGATTTTTAAAGGAGCTGTGCATATGGGTGCACAATATTAATGTTAAATTTTAAGCCAAATTGAAAAATTATTGTAAGGCCCTATACACCTGATTTTGTAGATACAGAGTACCTTTACATCACAAGTGATACTCAAGACAAACAGATCAGGTTCTAGCTCTGGAATTCTGCCTGGTACAAAGTCTTCTATGCTACTTAAAAAAATATATATATTTTAACAGATGTTTTTCACTCATAGGTACCACCTCTCCTGTCTGTTAATAAGTTTATTATGTGAACTATAAATTGAGACTAATTCTATTATGTATAGAATAATCTCAGTCATGGTGAAGCAATTAAATCTGGATTTTGAGGTCATTAGCCATGTAATACCCACATCATTATGTCATATTTTGTCTTCTGTCATGGCATCTCTTGTTGTCTTTTACTGCTAAAAATAGAGAGACCATGAGTATTGTTATACTAGGCTTTGAAAACCCATAGCTCTCATATCTAATATATTGCTAGAAGGGTAGTTGCTGGCCTTGGTGCAGTCGTGTGTTTAGCATTTAGAAATGTCCAGTGTGTTGAAGTTGTAGGACCATGGTACTTGCTTATAGCAAGGTGTGAGGTGGCCAGTTATTTTGCATACTCAGTAAAGTTTTGTGGTGTCTGTCGTTTTTTGTTGTTGTTGTTTTTTGTCTTTTTGAGACAGGATCTCACTATGCAGTTCAGGATGGCCTTAGCTCACTCTGTAGCTCAGGCTGGTCTCGAACTCACAACAATCCTCCTGCCTCAGCCTCCCAAGTGCTGGGATTACAGGCATGCACCACCATGCCCAGCTTGTGTCAGTTGTTTTGATTGTAGTGATTCTGGTTGTTGAGTAGCAATAAGTAGAGCAATATATCTCTTTAAATGTTTCATATATAAATACAAAAAAAAAATAGGAAAAAGATTGAAAGAAATATTACCCAGATTTCACCAACTATATATAAGATTTCTTTTTCCCTTAAGAGTTTATCTATATATCTACTGTAGGTGGAAAAAAAAAATTGCATCAAACTTTAAATTTTGCTGTAGGTCTCCTTTTCCCTTGCTATTCAGTAGTGTGTGATTTCTAATAACCATGAAGAATTTGGATTCACAGCTATGAGTGACAAGAACATGTTATTCTGTTCACCGTGACAAAGCTGGATGATGGTGTCTTGTTCTGTTTTCTCCTCCTGCCCAGTCAGAGGCACCCACAGTCTCACTGCCAGGCTCAGAAGCAGGGTGCAGCAGCCCCACCATCTTTGCTGTCCAGCTACCAGGCAGCTTCATGGAGACCTTGCTCTGCTGTTGGCTTTGACCACTTTCCTAAAGCTCAAATTTTTCCTTCCTCCCCAAAATGAGAACAGCTTTATAATTTTTTAAAATAAAAATAACATACGTGTGTGTGTGTGTGTGTGAATGACTTTAAAAAGTGAACATAATGGAGAAGGGTAAAATCTAGAATAGTTGTCTACAGAAGCAGACAGAAGGAAAAGGAAAAAGGCTATTTACCTGTTTTGGTAGCATTTTGTTTCTTTTCTTCTTTCTTCACTTTTGTTTTGATATAGGCTCTCCTTACACAGTTCGAGCTTATATTGATCCTCTTGTCTCAGCCTCCCCAGCGCTGGGATTATAAGAATGCATCACCACACCTGATTCTAGGCCCAGATGGGTGAAACTCCAGACTTTGCCCTTGCCAAGCAGGTGCTTAAGCCACTGAACTTTCACTCCAGACCACCTTATTTCTTAAGGTGGTTCTGGGACCACAAGTTTCTGTTGCAGTATTTTTTAAACCATTCTGAAATTCTTGAATGTTACAAAGGTGTGCTTATTATTAATGACTCATGTATCAATGAAACCTGTAAGAGAAAAATGAAAATAATTTGTGTTTGCAACATCATGCACAGGAAATATCACTTTGCCCTTCTAGAATTTTACATAGGCACATATACTTTCTAATGTGTGTATGTGTGTGTGTGTGTGTGTGTGTGTGTGTGTCCACTCACGTGCCACACTATATATTCCATTTTTTTAATCCCTGTTTTCTAAAAACAATTCATTATGGAAATATTTGTACATTATTAATTACAGATACATTGTCACTATATTAGGTACATATTAGCCTCCTATAGGCTTAGTATAGGTTTACCAAAAATTGATGCAACCAACCTTTTCTTATTGAACATTTGATAGTTTTCATTTTTTTAAATTGTTAGCCTGAAATCAGTGTAACAATGAATAGCTAAGATTTACATCTTGCTATTCATTTACATCTTGCACCCTTGTCCATTAGTCCCGCAGGATGCATGCAGTACAGCCAGGGAAATTACTATGTGTACACAGCCAAAATCTTGAAATATTTTGCCCAAATCTCCTCCAGAGCCACATTCCGGAGTAGGATGTGTGAGCACCTATCCTGCCCTTTCTTAGCCAGAGTGGGAATTTGACCCTTCTGAGACCTAGCCAGATGCTGAAAAACTTAACCAAGAGAAATACATTGTTGTGTTTTTGTCTGTTTGCTTCAATACCTTATTAAAATAATTTCATGTTATAAAAATAACATCTAATCATGATGGAAATTTGATGTACTAAAGAATATAACAAGAATACTTACTTCTATCCAGAGTTAACCATTGTTAATATTTCTGAATGTTTCCTCCTACTTGTGTTTTTTTTTCCCCCACATTTTCCCCCCTTTTTTTTTTTTCACAAAATCAGGATCCTGGCTGGCATAAAATTCTGTCATATATTTTGAGCATTTGCTAACCTATAAATATCTTTAAAAACCATTTGGGAGCATTAATACATAGTATATAGGATTTATATATAAAGTTTCCCACTTGTCATTATTATAAATAATGTTGTAATTCCCTATGCAGTATTTGAACACTTTAATGCTATTTGATACAGAATATCAAGTTATTTTCATAAAAGATAGATGGTTGTATTTTTTTTTTTAATAGTGGTGAATTAGAATAGTGTTTCACTATTTCCTTGCTGGCATTGAGGATTGTCATACAATTTTTTTGCCCATTTAATCCTAAACAAAAAAATAATAATCCTAAACACAACATTGGCACATAGTGTTTAATGATAAGTGTGAAGTTCAGTTTTGCATGTAGTAGGGCCATAGCATGGTCAGAAAGGTACTGGATGTTTTCATGCCTGAAGGGTCCAATTTCTCAGTTATCTTCTGGGAGATGACTATCTTCTGGGAGATGACTATACGGTGCTGTTAAAATCTTGATTTGTCATCTTTTTATTCTTAGACTATTGGGTAAATGACTCATATGAAGTTTCTTGTTTGAAACTGATTGCCTAGATAAATGTTTGTATGATTCTTTTTTTTTTTTTTTTTTTATGTCAGGGTTTCACTATGTAGCCCAGGCTGGCCTCAACCCATGGCAGACCTGCTTCAGCCTTCCCAGTGCTGGGATTACAGGTGTGCACCACCGATGCCCCGCATTCGTATGATTCTTACAAAGTAAAGATCATCTTGTGTTTAGATTTATTCCTTCCATTTCACTACTCATGATCAGGGCATGAAAATATGAAGGCTGTAGAAGAGTAGGAGCCAGATCTAAGAGCATGGGAAGGGTGCACCTGCTCACTTCCGGTCTCCTGCCTTCCATGGCCCCAATTCCAACTCCCAAACAAGCGCAAGACTAAACAAAAGATCTTAATAAGAAATGATGGTTGAGCTTTTTTAAACTCCTTGGTTTAGAGTTGACATGGATCTTGACCAGCCCAGTTCCTCACTCCTTTGCAGTTCTGCTCTGTGTTGCCTGTTGACCTGGAGCCCCCAGTCAGCTTTCTCTTTAGTCTGAACTTGAGCAATTGTAAAGTCAAACCCCTGCCTCATCCTTACTTCTTACATTGCTTAGTTGCAAGCTGTCAGACCTGAATCCAGATCTCTGAAGGACTCCAGAGATGGGAAGTTCAAATGGCAAGGTCAGCTCTGGAGAGTTTCCTAAGAATTGTAAAAAAAAAAAGCATGTAGTGGAACCTGCCTTCTCACTAGAGAATCTTGGCCACCGGTGCTGGTCCCTGTGCACAGTTATTCTGCTTCTTCTCTGCATCTATGGAAGCTCAGAAGAGGGGAGGCTGGCTTGTGGCTCTCATCTCATTCCAGACACGCCCAGTACTGCCATGAGCCCTTGCACTGCAGGGCCCCATGAACTTGGAGGTGTCATGGTGAACCTAAATTGTGTTTTCTCACTTGCATCTCACTTCTCCATCCATTGCCAAACTGCCCAATTCCCCCGTCACCACCCTGGTCTGCACAAGGTGAGGTTTCATTACCACATTTGTAATAAAAATACTATAAATCACATAAGGCTGGTGTCAGAAAAAGTAGGTGGGAATAAAAGAAAAGCAGCACTGTCTTCCTAAGAGTAAAACTCATTCTGCCTGCAAGCTGCTGCCCTGGAGAACCTGGTGTGTTAGCAGGAAACTCTTGCATGTTGTCACATGGTTGTTAAATGCATTGTAGAGTGTTGATGTGTTGAATACTTTTTCTTTTAGCAAATCTTCTAGAACTTCAAAAAGATACTAGAATGCTACTCATAAAGCATTCACTTTTTCTGATTCCATTACCATGTTTTTCAATAGCAGGGAAGGGAAAATTTGGATTCTTCCAGTAGCTTTCAGGTTGAACATTCATGACAAAATTCAGAAACTGGTATGCACATGACATGTCATTTGGCAGTTCATATTTTTGTCTCGTCTTATTTTTATTTATGTAACGGCTGCATTGCTCATGTGTTTTTATTCATGCAGTCATATTTCTATACACTGCCTCTTGACTTGTTCTAGAGATGGAACAAGACAAACTTCAGAAGTTAAATGCAAACAAGATGTGCAGGAATGAATTTCTTTTAGGGATAAGGGAGGAATGCTTGCTAGTCAGGGAGGATTTATGATTTGGGACTTTATTTTTCTCTTTCATTTTTGATTAGTCTTTAAACTTACCAAACTCCGGTGTGCTCAAGATTTATAAAATACAAATATCTTTCAATTTTTGTTAGGAGTAAAGATCAAGAAGGGTTAATCAATTCTGAGTATGCTGATTATATGCAAGTGTGTTCTAAAAAGAGGTGTCATGTGGTTTTTAAAAAGGAGATGTTCACCAGTTTATTTCATGAAGTTAGATTTGGGGAGATTTAGGGATGCTGGGATCCCCAGTCCTTACTCATTTCAAAGATCAATTCAGGGGCCTGGGGAGATAGTTTGGTGGTCTAAGTGCCTGACTGACAAGCTCAAGGACCTGGGTTTGATCCCTGCTACCACATGCTGTGCCTCCCTGGAACCCCAGGCATGCTGAGCTGGCCACCAAAACAGAATGTGGTGGCTCACACCTCTAATCCTAGCACTGGGGAGGCAGAGACAGGATCACCACGAGTCCAAGCTGCATAGCAAGACCCTGTACCAAATAAATAAATAAAAGATTTTTTTAAAAATCAACCCAGGATGTCAGTAGATGTGAGTGATATTTATTTGTATTAATATTAACTGTGTGTATATCTGCTCTGTGAGACAGCCCAACTATGAAACACTTTTGAATCTTCTTTTAGTACTTGTTATCAGTTATAATCTTTTTCTTAGATTTTGCATATAGAATGATTACAGTTTTATTAGATGCTTTTTTGTTTGTTTGCTTATCTAGGTTACAAAAAAATCAAGTATCAAAGTTGTGTTGGATATGGAACAACTTGAGAAAATAAGAAATGCAACTTATTGGCACCATCAAGAGTTAGATCTTAGCTTAGATTTCATGCTGAAGAACAGTATGTACATATTTTAACCTTTGTGTCTGATATGTACTGAAATGTGCAGTGTCGGTGTCTATAAATGAAGCCCTGTAGCTGTCTTAGCTGTCTGAACTTCTGAAAAATCTACAGTGCTTTTCTAGTTCTTCGCATGCTGATAATGTTAGAAAAAAGACACACATGCAAACATCCCCGCACACTCACAAATGTAGCTGCTGCAATAAGTTCCAGAGCACAAGGCCTTCTGGGAATGTGTCTTGCTCCCTTTATGCTTTTAATAACTTTTTTTTTAGATTGCCTTGACTCATTTGAGCCAATATTTTAAGGACTAGATACATGAGTTACTCAATCAACCTTTTGTAAGATCCCTGACTATGAGAACAAATTGCTTCCTTTTTCTTTTAATTTTTTCCATCATCTCTTTATGGTTATTTTTATAAAAAGTAGTATATTGTGTAGGTCATTAAAGAAAACCTGTAACTTTTTTGTTGTGGGGGGGTAGAGGGAGTGACAGTGTCTCACTGTGTCCATCAGGCTGGCCTCTTTAACTCAGTGTGTTGCCCACGCTAGCCTCAGACATGCAGTGAACCTTCTGCTTCACCCTACTGAATGCCGGATTACAGCCATGTGCCACCACACGTATCTCAAAGAAAAACAAAAACTATTTTCTACGTAATTAAAGTAGTATGGGCCAGGGAAATAGCTCAGAGGCATAAGTGCCTGCCTACAAAGCATGAGGTCCTCGGGTTCAATCCTTGGTAAAAATAAAGTACTAAAGACAAAATTGAAAATAGTAGAATGGAGTAAATCATTTATATTTTGCTATTCCTGCCCAAGTTTCATTGTGTTTCCTTCATTTTTTGAGTCTCATTCCAATTTTATAAGCATTTGTAAGTTATAATGTGGATGTACATTTATTTCTTGCCTAAGGAGCATGTTCTTCATTGCTACAGCTTCATGATGGCTCTTTCATGACCATGTAATATTCCATAAGATACAGGTCACTGAGCTCTGCCCTTCGTTTTGTTCAGATGTCTACTTACACACTTTCCATATTTCAAATGATTCTGAAGCATATAATGTTTCCCTGAGCTAATAGATTTCTATCTTGTAGATTATTTTATATGGTCTTTTTCTTCAGAAGTGTTTTGAGGTGGGGACAGAATATAATGCTATTTCCAGGGAGTCTCCAAGTTTTTCTCCCCAATGTGAGTTCCCGATGACAACATTTATTAGACAGTCCCAAGAAATGTAGGTTTCTACTAATCCCCACAGCATGTGGGAGTGGGGTGGGAGAAGTTCAGAACTGCCACCACTGTGTCACCAGCACATAAGTACTAGTTCAGATATTAGCCTCACTCCCATGTAAGAAATTATGTCACAACAAAATAAGAAATTATATTAAAGTAATTTAAGGACACTTAACCTTTATTGTGCTTTAGTTTACAAACAGTGATCATGAAGAATAGATTTTTTTTTTTAATCTTTTTAAAAAATTTATTTATTTGGTATAGCAGTCTCATTATCAACTGGGACTCATAGTGATTCTCCTGTCTCAGCCTTCCCAGAGCTGGGATTACTGGGGTGTATAACCACGCCTAGTCTTGGGGCCAGCAACACATACCTGAGGTTTCAGGGCCAGCACAGCATGTGGTAATGGGGATTGAACTCGGGTTCTTGTGCTTGCCAGGTAGGCAGTTAGACTGCAGAGCTATCTCTCTAGCCCTTAGATTTTTTTTTTCTCATCCAAAAATTAATTCTAATTCTTTTCACAACTGGAAATAGAGCCCACACATGGCTTTATTTCCAGTTTAGAGTTAACTGAAATTTAACTGCAAAATGGAATGAGAGGATGATTGTGAGACTTCTGTAATTGTCCTTGATGCAAGTAGGAAGTAAGTATCTGTAGTATATATGAGCACACAGTTCCTGGGAAATCCTTCTTTTGTGGTTCAACTTCCTACACACCAAGTCAATCCAACAAATTCCATTTTATAGCACAGTTTAGTTTAGAATTTGGATCTGTAATTCTAAAACTCCTTATATTCGTTTTGTTGGATTATTAAGGAGGTGAATCCCAACCCATTTGGTGCAGTTTGGACATGAACAGTGGCACAGGCTCAGTCTGTTAACCTTTGGAGAACTTAGCCTGTTGATTAAAAAGAGACAAAAAGATTTGCCGTTTAGTTCAGATAAGCATATATAGGATTATTCCACAAAGAACAAAGTTCAAATTCCCCAGATTTAGAATCAGAGGAAACTGTCCCTTCAGCATGTTACTGTTTTTAAAACGACTGCTTTTTTTTTTTCTGATTAAAAGTGATTTTTAACTGTAGCACTAAGTACCAAAATGAAAACAGCAGCTAGGGAAGATGTGCTATTAAAGGCAATCAATTTGTAGCCTGGCAAAGCTTGCTTGCTTTCTTCTGTCAATTTGTCCTCCATTTGATGTAAGAGTCCAGATATAACTAGCATGTATAATTTTTAAAATACATGAATGGGGTCCCTTTGGCTTCCCTTGTCCCCAGGAAATTAAAGGGTTTGGCACAAAAGCTTTCTGTCTTTAAGAAAGCAACCCCTTGTTATCATGGGTCATGACTGACTGTGAATTACTCAACTATTAGAGCTCCTTGGATACATAGGTGATAAGGACCAACCATGAGGCTTAGCCTTCCTAATACTGTGACTATGGACCACAGGGTAATTTCCCAAATATTACTGAACATAAATACAATAAAAATAAGGACACCTTCAGTCATAACATTTTGATGAAAACTTGATTGGATAGTTTGCACCTACATGAATTTCCCTTTCCATTGTGTATCTGGTAGATTTTCAACAAGTTGAATGAGAAATCCACTTCATGGTGAGTCCTGTTATCACCTGTTATAACTGTCAGGAATTCATACTGGCCACACGTTGATTTGAAAAAAGCAGGAGGGATTGCAATGATAGTTTAAGACAGAGATGCCTATGAGAATGCTGGTCTTTCGTACACAAGTAAAGTGAAACTTGGGGATGGGGAAGATAGCTCAATGGCCTGGCAAGCACAGGGACCTGGGTTTGGTCCCCAGAACTTCTTCATGCTGTACCAGCCACTGAAACTGGGCATGGTGACACATGCCTGTAATCCCAGTGCTGGGGAGGCTGAGACAAGAGGATCACTACAAGTCTGAGCTACATAGTGAAACCCTGTATCAAATAAATAAATATTTTTTCAACCAATTTTTTAAAAGAAAAATGAAACTGAAAGAGGTCACACAGGAGATAGCAAGCTGAGATTTAAGCTTGGTCTTTCAGCTTCCAGACCACTGGCCTGAGCAGCCCGCTGCCTCTAGAGGAAGACTGTCATCTGGCTCTTGTGGTCAGCTCTTTTTGTGGAGAATATTTCCCTAAAGAATAAGCTCTTTAATATTTTCCGCAGAAGTATGTGGCATTTGTGTGGTGTCCTGCTGCGGTCTGGGTTAGCCGCTGGGGTCAAGGTGTCACCCGTGCCACTCACTCATACAGTCAGCTTGGGCAGAGTCTGAATTGAGAGTTCTGCCTTGAGAAATTCTATATAAAACAGGATATATTAGCATTACATAACTTGTCAGAGGGCTGTAGGAGATGGCATACCTTAGTGTTAAAAAACATGGACTCTGGAGAGGGTGATTGTTCAAATCTAGTCTCCTTCTGGCAAGCTGTATGGCCTTGGACAAGTTACTTAAGGTCCCCGTACCTTAGTTTTTCCAAGTGAACAGTGGGGATAACAATAGCCAGACTGCGGACTGCCATGAGTACTAAATAAGATAACCCCAGTGAAGTTCTTATAATTGATAGATGTTGTTGTGCTCTAAGTTGCCCTGGAAGAAAGGTCAGCCCATCTGTTCTGATGAGATTTGGGTCCACGGCCTGCTACCCGACTGCTGTCTCTCATGTGCTGTCATCATCAGCCCCAGTGCTGTCCTTGCTGTCCGTCCCGCTGCACAGCTTGCGATACCACCTGTTCTCAGCTGTGCCTGCTGTCTGTGGTCCCAGTCCTCACAGGCTCTCCCTTGTACCCCTGTCCTGCACTGTTTACCTCTTACCAGTTGGGCTTCCTGCCAGGACAGACATGGCAGGAGGTGCTGAGAGGAGAGCGCTGACCTCCCAGGGCTCAGGAGACCCAGCTTCCTCCCCAGGTCCCCCTCCTGTACTTGCACCTTTTACCTAATTTCACTAGTCCTCAATCTGCTGATGTGGCAGCCCTGCCATTGCCAGGGGACCTGTGGCAGTCCCAGCCCCCTCTGCTGGCCAAGCTGGGTCCACAGGCAGACTGTAGTGCCACTTGATGCCCCAGCAGAGCGGCTGCAGAACACCTTGTCATTTGTGGCAGAATGTCGCAGCTGAGTTTGATCCCCAGTATCACAAAAAGAAAAGAGAAGAGAAAAAGAAATCGGTAGCCAGTCAGTCCTTGTGACGTTTTTTATACTGCACTTCTTCTCAGTCTTCCTGCTGGGTCCATTTAACGTGGTGTATGAGTCAGCTTTCTGTTCTTGGGACAAAATACCTGATGCCCAGAGCTTGAAGAGAAGTTTATTTTGGCCATGATTTCAAAGGTTTCAGGCCATGGCTGGCTGGCTGCAAGGCAGCAGCATTGTGGTAGATGGGGCTGTGAGGAAAGCCTCTTGGTTAATGGCTGCCAGGAAATAGAGAGCAGGGGAAGAATCAGAGGAAGGGGCAGAGGACCAGATAACAGGCCCCAGTTCCTCACCTGGGACCCGCCCAGACATGCTCACACGTGTGCCTAATTGGTGTCCATCTCAAGCGATCAAATTGAGAAGATTAGGGCCAGCCAGATAGCTTAGCGGATTAAAGCTCCTGCTTAGACAAATGCAGGAACCGGGGTGCCATGCCCTGCTGCCCCGGCCCCAGCCCCACCTCCAGGGATCACTGAGACAGTGACAGACCAGGCATGATGGTACATGCCTGTAATCCCAGCACTTGCGAGGCTGAACACAGGAGGATCACTATGAATCTGATCTGTGTAGTAAGACCCTGTAGACCCTGGACTAAATACCAAAAATGAAATAACTTGAAAAATTTGAGATTAATTGTCACTCATGGACTCTCCCAAAATGGATACAGCCTCAAGAAATTTTATGTGCAGAATAAATGCAGCACTCCCAGTGAGATAGGTATGCAAGCTAAGAAAATGAGCACTTAGAAACTAGAGATTTTTTCCACAAAGGAGTAAATTCTCAAACTTGCAATGTAAACAGACTAGCTGGCTGCCTAAAATTTTCCAGTGAAAACATTCAATTAAATGGCCTTTTTCTTCTGGGGTGTTGCTCACAGATGCATGCTTTTTCCAAAGAGAAGGAACGGGCAAGGTATGGGACCATTAAATTCAATCTTTCATTGAGTAGAATAGGTGGTGAATTTGCAGAAGTTCACTTTGACCCCTTCTCAGCCCACCCTTTCGCTACCGCAGGGATGTGTATAATCTGACCTCGGTGTCTGGCCATCAGCATACCCTCAGACTAAGAAAGCCTACTCTTTACTCACTGATACCAGGCAATGTGAAATATACAAATATATAAAGGTACTTCATGCACTAAAATACGATGACAGACATGGGAACTTAAATAACAGCACAAAGTATGTCGCAGTGCCCCAGTATGTCATTATGCCAAGTTGGCAGCTCACATTGCACTATGTCTTCATGGAATTTGAAGTCATCCAAGAATCTTTATGAAGGAGGAAGTGGGTTGGGCTTGGCAGGTATAAGTAGAGATCACCTAGGCAGAGAAAAAGGGATTAACATTTTAGGTAAATGAATAGCAGAGTGAATGGCTCAGAAGGAGTCTTGTGAGACTGACACATGGATCCTAGGTATGACCAGAAAGCATGCAGAACTATCTGATTTCAAATCCTAGGTCTGTTCTTCACTCTGTGTTTTCTTGGGCAGGTAGCCTATCCACTGTGCTGTAAGGTTTTCATCTGTGAAGTCTGAATAGTAATACTAGTAATAAATGCAGTATCTGCTCCGTGTTTAGCACCCAGTAGGCTTTTCCCCAAGTGGTTGCTTGTCTGTGAGCATTAGACTACTGTTGTCACTGTACCGTCCCCGCTATGCCTAGTGAGGATCTTACTTTGGGCCTGTCCTTTTGCTGTTACCACTGTTGGAGCCACGGTCACTGATAGGACTGCTCCAAGTTTTCTTAGCAGATCACATCCCAAATCGCTCATGTGCCCCATCATTCCCTTTCATTTTTCCCAAATTCTTTGTAATGAAACCTGTGTAAGTAGACCTTTGTAAGGTTTGGCCATGGTAAGGCAGGGCTGGTATAGTCTGGATAATGCAAAATCAAATTCACAGGTTGAATTGAAAACCGAAGTGTCAGACTCTTAACTTACTCCTAAGGAATGTTGGGTGTTATGATTTGTGTCTAGTGTAGTGTCCCCCTAAGCTTCTTACAGTCATGGGGAGGACTTTTAGAGGTTGTGATTAACTCATGATCCAGTGTTAGGATTATAAGTGTTGAGTGCTTCTGGGATTATGGGTGTGAGTGCCACACCCACAAGTAGCCTTGAATGCATTATAAGGAAGGGCTTGCTGTCTGCCTCTGTCACTGCTGCCTCTGCTCCTCCCTTTTTACTCTTGATGTTTTGCTATTTCCTGCTGCCATGAACAACTGCCTTCTTCCGTGTGCTGAATATGAACTGAAACCTCCACAAACTGTGAGCTTCAGTAAACCTTCCCTTCCTTAATTTTGGGAGTCAAGTGTTTTGTCCCAGCAACAACAGTAGAGACTGAATAAAGAACCAATAGTGGGTTCAAAACAATAGTGAATCAGGCTGGCTGTGGGTGTCCACACAGTCTGCCCAGTTCTGGGGCTGCCCTGGGACAACTAGGATGGAGCTCAGCATGCTGGTGTGGCAGGGCAGTAGCCCAAGCCCCCCCAGTCTGTGATCATTCTTCTCTCTCCTTAACTTAAAGCTGGTAGTGTGGCATTTAAAAGATGTTCTTCATCTGCTTATATCCAAAGACATTCCACCCTTACCTTTAAACTACTCTTTCATAGAAACTTGCATTGGTAACCTTAATGATACGTATTTTGAGCATCCTGAACATTAATAGTCTTTAGGGCAGGAAAAGATGTTAAAGTATACAGAATTGGTAACACATATATCGTGCTGCTTCTTAAATATGCCTTTCTGCCATTGCAGAGAGATGAGTCTGATGGAGCAGGGAACTAATAAATGTATGAGTAAATTAATAAAGGTGACCCCCATTCTTTGTACCTGTTATGTATGTACTAAATAATTTCCCATTCTCCATCCTGATATATGAGACTATTCTCAAGGTTTCCATGGGATGACCTATTTCCTCATTTCTTATTTCACCCACCAAGGTCTCCTATCGCATAGATGTGGAGAGCTTGTCTGCTGGGCACATTAGATATGTGTTTTATTGCTGTATCTGGAGGTCTGGAATATTTTATACACTATTCTTAGAATTTTCAATTAGCAAATTTTAATTAACTAATTGAGGCTTCTTATTAAGAAGCTTTTATGATTTGTCATAGCAGCTAGCTGTATGTGCACCCTATTCTATTAAGAAGCCATTAAATCCTTAGAAGCAGCCTGTGAATTCATTAATCTTGCTGGGTAATTGTGGCACTCTGGGTGCAGTGCAGGGGCGTTTATAAAGTAGCCTTTTAAATACAAGAGTCTTCTCCATGGTAGAATGTGACCACGGTGAAGCTGGCTTGAGGGGAAAGGACAGCACTCTAGAGGCCGCTTAGGGTTAAATTGGAGTCCCTGTTTGTCCCTTTCTCTGTGCATCCATATCTGGGGTTCTGGACTCCTGCAGTACTTATGACACAGCAGCACCCCTTCAACGTCCTTTTAAACATGTAATACTTACTACATCTCAACATACCTATGGAAAGGGCTTAATGATAGAGCACTTGTGCATGGAGCCCTTGGTTTGATCCCCAACACCCCGATAGACAGATAGATAGATAGATAGATAGATAGATAGATAGATAGATAGATAGATAGATAGATAGATAGAAAAAACCTGCAGAAATATTGCCAGCAAAATGAGCAGCTCAAGGGGTAACTTCCTCTGAGACCACCTTATACAACATCCCTTATGTCGCCCTAACCTGGAAAAGCAAAGCTTTAAAAAGCTTTATTTTATATGTAAAATGATTTACTGAAAATCACTCTTTAAATGCCAAATGAAGCCTAACGTCCAGGACACACAAGCTAGAAATTTCAGAAATAAATGTGGCCCTCTGAGAGCAGATCTAGCTCCTCACCCTTCAGATTGCAGCAGAAGTCTTGCTTTGAGAAGTTTCCCAGGGAAGAACCAAAGGAGGTTCTGATTCTGATCTGAGTGGGTCATTGTGCTGGTCCTGTCATGGAGACAGGTGCTAATGGCTGCTTTTGCCTCAGTGATACGGTGGCACCAGGGGAGGTTAGCATCGCTGCCTGTTCACTCTGTCCTGTTATGGCTGTTGTGGGCTTTCCTGGTGTTTTCTGGGTCTGTGCTTTGTGACTCACATGCAGTTTTCTTTTTGAAAAGGAGGATCTGGCATTTGTATGGGGTAAAAAAAAAAAAAACCTTTCTCTTCAGTAGCTTTGAGAATCCTAGTGGGAGCTGAAAAATGGGGAGCAATAAATGAAGATTCTGACTAATGAGTGCTAGAAAATAGTAATGAACCACTAGTGATGTTCAAGGGCATTGACTAATCACAGGCTAATGACATTACCTTCTCTGGTAGCTTTCCAGTGTAGCAACTTTAGAGTAGGGTCTGGGGAAATAGTTCATTGTTAAAGCAATTGCTCTGCATGCATAAAGCTCAGGCCTAGATCCTCAGCACTGCTTCCCCCCAAAATATTGTTTTAATACATGGATCATAGCCCCAAAGAGCATAGCTGTAAAAAAAAAGATCTTTCATCACAAGGTAGAATGAGTGAAGGAAGGAATGGAGTCTTGGGATCATGTATAGAGTGTGCCTAGATGATCACTTGCTCTCCTGGAAACATGGAGGGCCAACAGTGATCCACATTGCCAGACGAGTTCAACCTTAGGTCCCAGGTCACTGTCTCTTCTCTTTAGTAACTCTGAGCAGATAGTGGCCTGATCCTGTGAAATGCCTTTCATATGTATATACGCATGCTCTATTCAAGGACTTGCTTGACCTCTCTGTGCTTCCCCAGCCCACCTCCATCAGAATGCGATAAGTTCATCTGCTCTGTCCCCTAGTGTCCTGTTAATTTGATTAATTAACTCATTGAGTCCTGAAATGAGTTCTTTGGAACCTTCACCTTGTGAGATGTTCACCAAAAGGATTGTGTAGTGAAGTCATGCAAATTAAAAAGGTTTTAAATGCAAATTCAAATCTCCAAGAACTTCCTCTCTGAAGTTAGTCTGGTTAGCCTTGTGTAGCCTTGGAGCTCTCCCCTTTATTTGACCAGAGAACCCATTGGGAAGGGATGACATAAGTCAAGTTCATGACTAATTGTGACCTCATATATTCTTACCACTCCCAGCTGACATCTTGTGTAAAAGCATGGCTTTCAGGGTCACATTCATAGTGGTAAAGTAGGAGCTGGGGATATAGCTCAGTGGCACAGCACCTGCCTGGCAAGCACAAGGTGCTGAGTTTAACTCCTGGTAACTGATAAATAAATAAATTATCATGTACCACAATGGTAAAGTAAAAAATGTAGTCAAATCATTGCTCAGATTTGGAGACTAGGCTGAGGGGTCTCCATGACACCCAGTAAACAGTAGCACCCAGTCTCACAAAACTGCAATTTTGTTTTGACCCACAGAAAGCCTGAAATTTAGAATTCCTGTGAACTTCTTGCTCCTTTTTAGAAGGCTTTAGGGAGGTGATATCCATCAGGAAAACACTCTAGAAAGCTAATTAAAAGTCCTTGAGTATGGAAAGTATTTCAAAGAAACAAATCACTGCAGTCTGATTGGAAAGGCCCTGTCAGAAGCAGCCAAGAACATTAACTTAGCACCATTATAAATGAAACTGTATAAGCTACACCTCTTTTTCTACAGACACTGAATACAGGAAACGCGTGCTGGCATCATTTTCATGTGAGCTACAAAGGATGTGTTTCACTTAGTACCACTTTTTCCTATTACATCACAAATCTGGCAGAAACTGATGTTGAATATGTAAAAGGCTAATACATATTTGAAAGAAGTATATTAGGCTAAACCACAGGAATTTATTGGCCCCACTCTAATTGTCATTAAGTTAGAAGAAGTCAATTAGCAGTCCAGTCTGCAGTTGAGAGCCTCAGAGGTGACACTTGGGGAGTGGTCTTGCTCGGCTCCATGGGAGAAGCTGCTCTGCGGCCACCTTGCCATGGCCTTCACCTCTTACGTATCTCACTGTCACAGATTAGCCCTTATATTGGCCACATGACAAGGTGATAACCTAAACTACCTTGCTTCAAGTGGCTGAATCTAGTTCTCATGTTGGGGCTGAGCTTGTGTTTAGGAGGATAGAGGACCAGACTGATACTACAAGTGGACAAGGAGACCCCACCAAAGCACCATTCTAAACTAGTGGACAGTTGTGCTCACTGTCCATGGTACCCTGTTGCATAGTCAGCGTCCTACAGCAGAGCTTGGCAGGCACTGTGCTTCCCAAGTGACATCCTTACTGTCATTGCAGGATCAGTGGAACCTCACCAGGCCCAGCCAGAAAAAGCAGAGCAGTTGGGAAGGAAATCTAACAAAGAGAAGCAGGAAAGGGAGACACTGTGACCCCACCACCAAGTAATTCCCTACCATGGAAGTGACAGTGAGATGTCAGAAGCTCCAGATGATGGCAGTTATCAATGTAAAGCCTTGTTCTGCTGCTTCCTGGACAGCCTCATTAGGGAGGGGGTCCTGGGGGGAATGGCTGTAGGAGGTAAGGTGCGAGTGTACCAAGACAACAGCTAGGCAGGGTTGGAGGTCCTATGAGTCATTGATCACTGCCTGCAGCTCCAGGGTGTGTGCCTTGGATCACCATGTGGGAGCAATAGGTCAAACCTACCACTGTGGCTTCTCTGATTAAATCTCCAGGGCAGAGCTGACACATTGCAATTATCCAGCATAAATAGTTGCCTTTTCCTTGGTCGTGGGTGCTACTGCGTTCCTCACTTTCTCCCTAGTTCAACCCATGAGTTACAGTGGGTAGCTCTTTCACAGACCTTTGATTCAATCTGGCAAGGATTCTATACATCCATTTCAATCTATTTATTTTTTATTTGTTTAAGTTTGTCTTGTCCTTCATAACTGCCTCCACCCCCCGAAAATTGTCGGTATGTACCTGTCACTCATTGTAGCCCTGTTTAGAGATTTCCAGGGTCTGGACCCCTCTGGGTTGGTCAGTTTTGAAGATAGGCATCCGAGCCAAACCACAGAACTTTTTGAAGCCTGCTGTCTTCACATCCTCTCAGAGCTGAGTTCACAATAAGCTGCAGGCACTCTAGTAAGTGTGATGAGTGCAGGCTGGATGTATCATTTTCCATAGTGACTACAGTGGCACATTCTGGGTTCAGCATTCAGTTTTAAAATCCTTTCTATATGTAAATATTTACATGTTTTCTATATGTAAATTTTCATCAGTGCCACCTTCTAGGTAAATGCCACAGTTGGGTCTGGACACGTAACCCTCAGTGGTGTCAAACAAAACCATACACTTTAAAATCTTGTTCAGGCTTAGAATTTATCCACCTACAGGTATTATTAGCATAGCCAGAAAAACCCACTGCCTGGGCATATTTTTAGTTCAGCGGACTTATGTGGCTTTTTTATGGGGCTGTGAGGGGGACCAAACTTGGGACCTTGTGCTTGCCAGACAGGAGCAGTGCCACTGAGCTATCCCCAGCTATGGCTTTACACAACTTAACTTTTCAAACTGCAGCCTACCAGCTAGGAAAAGTGGATTTTGGTAAAAGTTGAGTCATCATCAAGTATTTTTTCCATGCCTTTAAAATAAGCTGGAAATTATGTTAATGCTATAGCTGAATATCCTGTGCTACTGCCTCAAGAACAACCAGAAGAAAATATGCTTTTCTCTGTCTCTAAAGATGATTTTATTTAATATTACAAAGTTCCTTGTTGATCAGGATGTGAATTCATTTGGTATTATTTAAGGGAGCAAATAGATAAGATTTTGTATATTGAATATTGGTAACAGGTGTCTTAAATCCCTGTCATGCTTGTACATTCATAAGAATAAAAATATCTTAATGTGTTTTTTCCTGAACATGTTTCAAACATGTTTTAAATGTATTTCTCTGTCTTTATTTATAAAGGGAAGAAAATAAAGTGCAGTTGATCGCATCTGATTTTAATAGAAAAGGGAACATGCTTGTTTCACTCTGCTGGTCCGGTGGCTAGTCAGTGTGCCCCAGTCCTTTTTTTCTTTGTGATCCACAGCCTAGAGCAACAGCTGTGCTCCACTTTAGTGGCTGAAACTGAGCCACTTTGGGAAGGCCTAAGTTTTGCCTTGTTTTAGCTTCTTGTGTTTCGGATTTCGGCTTGCCTTTGGGACCTACGAAAGAGCGCAAGAGAGAATTAGTGAAGTAGCGTGTAATTTGGGTTGTGTCTGCATTGGCAGAGCCTCTTGTGGGAAGGGAGGAAAAAGAAGCCCTTCTTGGGATGAGTGGCCCTGGCAAAGGGTAGGAGCCGTGTCTTTGCTGGCACATCAACATCAATCCTCTAATCCTCTTGTTGGCTGATAAATTCCAGTTGATCTCTCAACACCTGCCTCTCCCAGAAAGACTTCTCTGGCTCCTCCCCAGTCCTTACAGCTCATTATACCTTCTGTGCTAATGCAGTGCTAAGGATTCTGTGAGTTACCTTCCTTAGGTGATGCTGGGCTCCTTGAGAGCCTGCATGGTTTTTGTTCTTTTTCCAGGGTTGGAAGACAAATTTGACATATTGGATTGAATTGCTTATGACGTATCCGCCCTGAGCACTCACCCCACCTTCACAGACATTACCATTTTCCATCTGACTAGCATTTACTGAACATGAGTCTTATGTAGGAAACATTCTGTATCAAATTGGCTCCCCCAAAGGATAGAATATGAAGTCTGTTGAAGTGAACATGAAAAGGGACAGAACTTGTGCTCAGCCCAGTAGCTCAGTCTGAAAAAGAACTCTGCAGCTGGATGGTGACAGGCTGTGAAATAACGATGACACATACCACAGCTGTCACACAAGTCTGACTATCCAGGAAGAACGACAATTAGAAGACTTAAGCATAAGGCTAGTGTTTTAACAATAAACTGTGTGCTTTTGCTTTTTATTTACATACACCGGGGTAGCAAATGCTTTTGAACCTATAAGAAATTACATTATTAAACAGTCAGACACCTGTACATTTTATGAAGATGATAGTACTCCTCTTGGTTTAGCAGAGCTAAGGAAAGCTAGGGTAAAGAACATTACTCATCAAAGGGATGCTAATTTGAGCCCATACAACCTTCATGCAGGGAAGTTATCAAGCCAAGATGACCATGAAAGAACACATGTAAGTGGGGAAGATGGACTTAATAATAACTCTTTATTGAGCCTTTACTGTACGTCAGGCACTGAGCTAAGCCACCTGAGTAAGGTGGAGGTGTAGAAATAACTAAACGTGGTCTAGCTGGTGTTACTGTCATAAAGTAAAGGCATGATTTTAGAACTTATGCCCATTTATTTAACTGCTGCTTGAAAACTGAAAATGTGGTTACTTCATTTTGTACCTGTAGGAAGTTAGAAGAGGAAGGGAAAACCATGTAGTATGTGAAGGTTTCTTCTTTTCTATCAGAAAGTCAGAGTACATTTCTGACAGACACCTGTTAACTGGTTTGTGATAATTTTGTGTCTTGGGCCTTCAGACAAGTATTAATCTATGGATGCTGTGGCCAACTGCTTGGTGTAGTCTTGGAGCACAGTGCAGAGTACTGGACTAAATTAGTAGCTCCAAGTACATGATGGGTACTCAAAAGTCTCTTGGACAAAATAACATGCAAATTTTATCAACCAAGTTTAGTTCAAGGTTAGAATGGTTTCATAAATATGTGCCCAACATGGGGAGTGTGGCCTCTGAGTTACTCAAGATTAGGATTGTTGAAGGCAATGTGCTACACAGACTGATTGTTAGTGCAGTGTCTGCCAGCTTAGGTTTATTCAAAGGTCCGATGGGCATGATAGTGGGTCTTCATAGATAGTCTTCCATATTTTCTTCATGATAGATAAGGTCACCAGCCAATCTTAGCCCCTGTTGGGAAGAATGGCATTCGAGAGAGATGCCAGACAGTTATAGGCCACCAGACCATCTTGAGAACAAAGCATCATTGCATATTCAGTCCCTCAAAGAATTCATTCTCTTGGGGTGAGGAGATAGCTCTGAGGTCTAAGCACCTGTCTGACAAACACAAGGATTCCAGGTACCACATGCCGTACCACCCACCAAAACCAGGTGTGATAGTGCACACCTGTAATCTCAGTACAGGGGAGACTGAGACAGGAAGATCACTAGGAGTCTGAACTGTGTAGTAAGACCTTGTACCAAATAAATAATTCATTCTCTGCATTCCTGTAATCCCATCACTCAGGAGGCTGATGCAAAAGGATTGCCATAAATTCAAGGTCAGCCTGGATTACATAGTGAGTTTAAGGCCAGCTTGAACTACATAGTGAGACCCTGTGTCCAAAAAAAAAGGATTCCTTGTCAACTTCTCAGGGTGGCAGCTAAGAGTTCTGTGTTCCTTCAGCCTGTATAGTAGAGCCCCAACAATTCTGCACAGAAACAATTCTTACACCAGAGCACAGGCTGGCCAAACAACCACTTCTGTACCTCTTCGTGGATTGTTGGATGCATTACTTTGACATACCTAATCTTCTCATCAATGCTCATGATGACACCATAGAGGCTGTAACCCTGAGAAATGGAAACAGATACAAAACTCTGATCAACTCTAGTGGAGCGCAGGGTAGACTTGTACCAAAAGTACTATGCTGACCAAGGACTTCCACTCAAAGTCTGAAGCTGGGAACCAGTAAAAGGGAGGAGATTCTGTGGACAGAAATCCTATGATGTGCCACGTGAGAGTTTAGGAAACAGTGAGACATGAGAATTTTCCCATAGTCTGAGGGATGAACTTGGGACTCCTGATATACATTCTGTGATGCTGAGAGAACTGCGATAGGCAGCTTCCTCAAGTTGGCATTGGCTACAAGGGATAATTTTAAATACACACAGATCCCATTTTATGAGTCAGAATGCACATGACGAAGGTAGGCATCACACATGCCTTGGGGATGCATGTGCATAATGAACCCGCATTGTGAGGGCCTCAACTAACAAAGAAGGTGAGATAACTGTGCTCCCAGGTGGGTGCAAGGATCATGAGAGTCAAAGGAGACCACAGAGGAGCAAAACCAGTTAACAGGCTCCTTCCAGAACTGCCTCATAGAGCAAACCTTCCCCTTCCCAACTGTACGCTCTCCCCAGTGTCACAGTCTCCCATAATGCATGTGTGAAATGATGCTATTCTGCATGCTTGAGTACCTATAGAATTGGGATATTCCAGGAAATAGTATCTAGATCGTGACACAAAGGACACGACTGATAAAGGGAGCAGATTTTGCAGATGTGTTATGTGTCTAATAGCAGAGCTTTGAACTTGGCCTCTTATGCAGCCTTGTAAGTTTGAAAGTATTTCTTCCAGCCTAGGGCAGGATTTCCTGGGTATCCAGAGAATGTGTGTCTTCTAAGGACAAGCAGAAATGGATGACCCTAACTGCTTCCTAATACTAACATAAGGTAGAACTTTGTGGTACAGATCCAGTAAGAAAACTCCAAGATCCAACCAGTAGTTTTAAGGGCAGCATTTTAAATCCAGGAGTCCTTCTTTTAGTCATCAGAAAAGTAGGCTGGACATCCATCTGCAACCCTTGGGAGGGGTCAGCATGTAGACTATTCCTGCAGTCCTATTATAGCACTTTGCTGTAGATGTTCCCAGATGCTTCAAATTAATTGTCAGGACTTGGGCCTCCTGGGATCACCCCAGCCACTAAAAACTTGCACAGGTGTGCAATGCTAAGTCACCACTGTCATGGCAATTAGAGACAATTAATAAGGCTTTGATTTGGTTTCTTTTTCCATAAGCTTTGTGATATAGTGTGAAAAGGCAATGTAAAAAAATGCTTTATTTGGACCTTAAAGTCTATAATATTTATTGCCAGATTCATTTGATTAGATGAGACTCAGGTGAAAAGAATGAAATAGCTGCTCCTCTATATAAATTTTACCCAGTATCAGCTTGTAGCTTTTATTTGACCATCTTTGTGGCATAAACTGGAGCACCATGGCATGAAGCCGTTAAGGAAATGCTCAGAGTGCAGCACAGATGTAAACATCATGTGAGCCTGTAAATCTCCCAGAATAAAGGTCCTCAGAGAGTTTCTGCCAACCCTTGATTTTCAGCCTCCCTGGGTCTCCTCAGTACTACCCTGTCAGTGACCTGGAGGTCTCTGGCCAAGTGAGCCAATCCATTGTCCCTGCACAACTGCTCCTTCCCCAACATCCTCTCAGGCTTCTTGACATCTTTGATAGTGTCTGCTGCAAGACAACCAAAGACCTAGGAAGAATGAAGAAAAAGAAATGGGAAGGCCATTGTAGGTCACATTGGAGGCTGCAGGCAGAGCTGTCTGGCACAGACACCCAGCTGTTAGTGATCAGAGTGTCCATCTCCAGCGGCCACGGGGACTGAGCAGCCAGGTGGGAGTCAGTGGGTAGAGGCTAATAAATTTTCCTCAGGCACCCGAAGGCTTTGATCCACAGTGTGAGTGGATGGTGATGGCGATTTATTACCATATGTCACTGTCGACGTAAATAACTGAACAGAGGGTGGGAGTCAGTTCGCTACATTTAGAATTTTATAGCTTTTTTGTTTGTTTGGTTTACAGATCATTGTGGATGAAAGGGAAAAAGTGTTGACTAAATTATGTGAAATGTCAAGATGCTGCACAAAAACAGTTTCATTTGAAAGAAATGGCAGCAGCTCTGATCAGCCACAGATACTAAAAACAAAAAGTAGAATGATAGTAAGGGGTAGGTTTTGAACAAACTAATCATTCATAATTGTTGTTTATGGACGGCTATTATTATGCAGTGGTTATAAATCCATGAGAGAAAATACATCCCAAGATGAAATGAAATTGAACTGTCAACACAGAGCAAAGTAACTCGAGAGTTATTTTAATCCTGGAAGCATTTAAAAGCATCTAAAACTATTTGGCAAGTATGTGACATAATGAGCATCCTTAGGCAAAATAACGAAATCATCTACCCTACTTGGAAGTAGCAAAAGCATAGACCCTCTGAGGGTGTCAGTTACTTTTCTTGTTGCTGAGACAAAATACCCGACATCCAAAGTTAGAGGAGAAAAACTTTTTTTGGCTTACAGTTTGTAGAAGCTTCAGGCCATGATCAATGGGCTCCAAGGCAGGATGGCATATTGCAGAGGCAATGGTTCATGGCAGAGGGAGCAAAGTAGTAAAGCAATGAGCATCCTTAACAGCATCTTTCTGACCCTTTTATATTGTATGTTGGCTGCTAGGACTAGATCAGTACCATGCCAGTCGGTTGGCTGACTTAGTCATCACCTACCCTTAATCCCAACATCACATACTCTTAAATCCAGCCACCTCCAAAAATCCCCACATGAGACTTGCAGGGGGTCGGGGGAACATCTAGACCCAAACCATATGCATGACATTACCCACTTTATTTGGTATAGTAATAGACATATGCAACAGTCATAAGCCTAAAGTTTTAACCATAGAGAAGGAAAACAAATTGCCTTTTCATTCAACTCTAAAGTTATCATGGTGTTAACCAAGTTTGTTTCAAAACCAGGATTTTAATTGAATGCAGTGGTCATAGCGTAACTACCCAGAATATCTTGAATGATTTTTTTCTTCCTTAGAGCAGTGGCATTTGTTTATAGAAAATACTTATGACTTAAAGTGATATTCTGCCTTCAACTTGTGAAGGTCATGACTAGACCAATAGTCTACTAAACATCCCAGCATAAATTCATGGCCTAATGACATACTGACAGCCTTTCTGCAGACTCACAATTTAAATCCCTGTGTGTATAAAGTTTGTGAATAAGGCAACTACAGAATTCCAGCCAACTTTGGAGACGCCACGGGCAACAGTAAAGGCCATCATTTATACCCCTGCCAGAGTCAACTTAGGTAATCTGAAAACTACAACCCTTAACCCCTGTGTCTAGAGTCCAGTTTATTAGGGCTGACACGTGGTCTATGGATCAGTATCCAATCTTCCAGTTTCACCTTTGGAAGCCTCTTACAACTCTTAAGTATGTAGGATTCCCAAATTCAAGAATGTTTACTTAGTTTTTCAAGGGAACATGGAGACTATTTGACCTCTTTTTCCAGAAATCCTAAGGTAAAACAGATTGCTTCATCCCCGCCCCAACCCTACCCCTCCACCCCTTACCCCCCATTAGCTGTGCTATTGAGGATGGCCTGGCAAAATCCCAGAGTGCCTTCAAAATGACATGGTAGGCAAAACTTTAGGCTAAAACATACCTCTATATAATACATATGATGTTTCCCCTTCTAGACTAAACAAATTTACTACAGATGTTCACATGTCTCCTAGATAATTAAATAGAATAAACAGTTCACCTGTAATGTTTTGAAAGGTGTCTCTCATTGTCAGTATTCTAAGGACTGTCCCAGATCTCTAAATCACACAGGAACTCTCAGAACTTAGTTACTTTCAAGAAAGGTCTATCAGTTTCAGTCAGTGCTTCTCAAGCTTATAGTACACACATATCCCACAGGTCTAGGGTAGAGTCCAGGAGTCTGCATTCCTAACAGCTGCCCAGCAGTGCTGATGCTAAGACCCTTGGCAGGAGTACACAGTAAACTAGAGCCCCTCATGTGTGTTGCTTACAAGTCTCCAGGGAGTTGAATAATCATAAAAAACTGACAAGTGTAACTGGACCTTGACAGGAAAGTGATGGAGCCTTTCAGAGAAGAGAGGGAGTGAAGACTAACAAGATTGGACCAGGAGGGCTGATGTTGAGGAGTGAGAGTAGTCTGCTGATCTATCTGGAGGGCAGGAGTCAGAGGCCAGTGCCCAGGAGCTCAGGAGGATGCTTGGGTTGCTCTTGACCGTGTGGAAAATCTGTCCTGGGTGGGGCTCAGCCACACACTTCACTGGACATTTTATTCACTAACACTGTCATAATTATGTATGAAGTCAATACCTATACTCCGTGCTATTTGAAATCACATCCTCTGGTTTTACTTTGTTACCTATTAGCCTGGTAGTTGTCTTTAAACTCTGGCCCTGAAACAAAATTTTAGAAAAGTTTTGTTTTTTTTCCAATTTAGCATTCCCTGGAAATACCACATGGGTTCTCACTCTTGCAAAGATCCTGGACGGGAGGATTGTTTTCCTATAAGCTTTACAGTATTTTTAAGATAATGCCCAGAGAAGAGGCATAGAAATTTATTTTTCCAAGTCCAAAATGTCTTAGCAGTCATATCGTGGCTGATGATAGGGTTCCCGAAAGGGTGTGGCTTAGAGAAATAAAAAATAGGCAAGGGGTTTCCTGCAGAGCATGATCCAAATTCTTTTTCTGCCCTTTGGAAGGCTAGTGAGGCCCCAAAATAGAAGTGAAGCTCCCCAGGGCTGGCTTTACTCACTCTGCTGGAGTGCTAACTGCTGACATGTGTTTTTAGGAATATTGTTGCTAATGGAAACAGCTTCGGGCAAGAGGCAGCACCCAAGATTCTCATGTGACCCCTGCACGATTTTGAAAGAACGTGACTTTACCAAAAGTCATCCATATGTTCCACTTAAGTTCAAGGAACTATTTTGTTGGCCTGAGACCAGGGCTGTGAAATAAATAGCAGGCATAATTAATTTTTTAAGATGTGGTCACCATTATAAAATGAAGAAAAAGTAGATAATAGCTGCTCAAATCTGGCAGCCACATACAGAACAAATTAGAGTCCACAACTTAAGTCACAGGTTTTTTTCAGTTACTTGGTTTTTCAGTAGGAATGTGTCACTGGGCATCTTCTTCAGAATGGGAAGCCAATCAGCAAGTGATTATGTAACCAGAAAATTAAGGGCTCTGTCTGCAAGCAAGTAAAGGGCCATTAAAACCGTATGTTACGTAGACCCGGCCTTTGAGCCATACTTGTTGCTGAACCAGACTCCTGCTTAGAACCATTTGGAAAGGAGGCAATGCAAGCAGGACTCTTAACAGCACACTGGGCACAGGTACTACGTTCCTCATTGCTAAAGTGCTTGGAAAGACTTAATCCCCTTTGTAGTGTGCTGGCGGGAATTAAACAGCATCAGGCCATTGGGCTCTGCCTAGTGGGCCAGTAACTTCCAGGCTAAGCTTGTCTGTAACGGATGTGTTTCCATAGTTTCTGCAAAACCGTATGTGGAATTTGAATGGATCTTGGAGGACGTGCCAAAGGGGAAAGCAGCACAAAGTAATTTCCACGTCAACTTGCGCTGTGTCATAGGAATCAAAGGAAGTGTGAAAATCAGGAGACAGACTTCAACCCACAAGGTTCTGTTCCCAGCTGAAGTCTGGGTTTCTGTTGACAGAATAAAGCAATTCTGAGAAGCTTGTAGATGCTAAAAGCTAGTACCCCAGATATCTCTGTAGAATGCATTAACTTCCGTGGAATACCCTAGAGAAAGAGCTTTGTGGCTCACCCAGAGAAAGACAATTAGTAGTACTCATCAAAGAAAGCATAGGCTCACTCCCTTTATGGGGAAACACCAAATGATGCTGAGGGGAGATGACTGACTGGAGAACTGCTGGAAAGAAAATCAACCCACACGGTGCTTATGATTTACACCCTCATGGCACTAACTTGGCATCGCATCGAGGGGAAAGAGTGGCTCCCTAATTTGAAATCATATATGGAGGAAGTAATGAAGTGGTCTTGAGGTGTCAGAAAGAGGGAGCACATTATTTCAGACGGAAATGATCGCATTCCTTTCTTACATCTCCCCAGATCGGATCTGTGGCTGTGGGCCGCATCTGGGCCTCATTAGCCGTCATCTGCACAGCCCCCAGCCAGCACCGGGCATCTCCACCACAGTGCTCTCCTCACATGGTTCCCACAGTGCAAACCTTTCTTGCAAGTCAGCAGGGGTGTGGCCACCAGGGAACACTCTTTGGCCCCTCACAGAACAAGGGAACATGGTGATTCACCTGTGCTGTCTTCATGGGCTGGGCAATCTAGCTGAAAGGCAGGAACATCTGAATGGTAATAGGGGTTCCCTTGAGCTGGTGCCCTTCTGCTCTGGGAGGACTCAAGCTGTCTCTGAGGAAATGTCTCCAGGTGTGCTAAGAGGAGCCAAGATGGGGATGGAATGGAATAACAACAACAATAGTGTTTTCTGAAAAGCAAGCCTCTTTGCTGGGAGCTGGAGATGTAGCTCCCTAGCAGAGCATTTGCCTAGCATGCCCAAGGCTCTGGGTTCAACCAGTAGCATCAAAAAAAAAGCCTTTCTGGAGTCATAAAAGCCAGAGGAGATTTGTGCTCCCAAAATTACTATGTGAGGCTGAAAATGCTTGTGGTCACATGGCCAAATAGTGACTCTGCTCTTTATACCCCACAGCCCCTCTGGTGCCTAGGAACAAAAAGCCTATGCACATGATTTGGACTTGTTTCTTGCCCTGATGCTTTACATTTGTCATCAGAAAGAGCCCAAAAGGCACATAGTATTTATTGTTCCTTATCATTAAAGTATCCCATCATGGAATAGCATAGCAATCAGAGGCTATTGTCTCCCTCTCCCTTCCTTTCTTCTAAAAGTGTCTGGGGAAGTATGAAGAGCCTTGACCCTGACTCTCAACTCAGACTAGGCTCTGAAGCTTCCTAATTGTAGATGTCAGGCAAGTCATCTTAGTCATTCTTAACCTGCTCCTCCTCAGTGGGAAGATGAGGGCATCATGCAGCTTAAATAAAATAATTTGCAAGGTGGCTGGTGTATTATAAATGCTCAGTTCAGTCCTTGCTGCTCCTTGTGTTGATAACCTTCCGTTGTATGGTGTCTGACTCGGATAACCCTGCAGAAAGACTGGCCCCTTGCTTTTCAATACAAACATCTTGAAAAGATCTCAGCCCAGGTCAGCACTTCAGTTCTGACCATCATAGAGCAGAAAAGTAAATGACAGGCTCCATGTAAGACATTGTGCAGGGCACACGCAAGAATTTCCTAAATGTTCTCATGGTGCTGTTATTGTCCACTGTTTTGAACATCACTTAAGGAAAAGGGCCAGTGGGGATAAAGCAGACAGGTCCTCAGCATCCTCGGTGTAGCTGCACCACGTTAAGTGCTCCTTATTTGTGCCTCAAGCCTCGTCTCAGCCCTTAAAGAGTGAGATGGACCGTGTTGACTTCATTTTTCAGATGAGATAATTCATTCAAACCACACAGTGAGTGAGTGATCAAGCTGATATTTGAACTCAGCTCTGACTCTAGATTCCGTGAAAAAGTGTAGATCCATGCAATTCCTTGGCTTTATCTCCCCCAGTCCTTCCCCTTTCTCAGTAGCATCCCTCCTGTGGACCCTGCTTAAGCTCGCATAAATTTCAAAAACAGCTAATTCTTCCTGCTGGACAGGCCATAAGTAAGATACATCATAATTAGCTGTGTCTGATTGCCCTCCTGTTGTCCTAAACTGTAGTCCCTAATTGTATGATGGTGGGGGTTTTGCCATGGCTAGTTTTATCATTTTGACAGTTTGCTAATAAAAGGTCACCACAGGTACAGATGCACTCTGATTTACATATGGCAAGTAAAAGGGCATTATGAGAAGTCAGCTTCTAGGCTAGGTCTGTGCACTTGTTGCTATTGACACGCATGCTGAGATTCCATAATTGACAAGAAATGCTATTATTAAGCAGGTCTGTTGAGATAATTAGCACTCAGGGTTGCATTTTTAATCGGACTTGAGTCAGATAATTTATCACAGCAGTAGCAAGCTGTCAGGGTCACACAATAAATACTCATTAAGGCTGAATAAAGATTAACTGCGGGCTGAAAGAAAATTAGGCCAAGTAGTAACATTTGATTTCAATATTTACAGTGCTAATTTGGACTGATATTGGCAAAAAGATCAGATCCCCAAATGAAGCTCATTTAGGAAGGGAAAGGAGAGAGGATGCTGTATTGAAATGCCTGAGTGGGAATCTTTTTAAAACCTAAAACCCTATTCCTAATTGATTACTAAAAATATTAATTTTGAAAGGCTCATTTGGTGCCACTTTGCGAGAAGCCCCAGTATCTCTGCATTAATAAGATGACAACTCCAAATAGAGAAATTGTGCATCTTGAAGACGTGCCTAATTTGTTAACATTAATCAGACACTGCACTTTTAATTTAATGCAACTCACTTGTCTTTGGTTCATACATGGGCAGTTTATGGCACTTCAAGTTAATTAAAAACACCTACCATTAAAACATGCAACATCTTTAAAGGAAAAAGGAAGTCATTTCAGGCTACTATATTACCAGGCAAAGACATTTATGTACTTGCTTATAATTTACAGTACACTATAGATAGGGAACCAAATGAGAACATTAGTATTTATGAATACAGTAAATTTTGTTGACAAAACCAATGTAAAAGGTCAGGTGCAGAATCCACAGTAAATGTGCAGTTTGTTTATCAGACTGAGGGGCTTAGATTTTAATAGAAAATTAATTTCAAGGGCTGCTGCCTTACTGTAAAACCCTCTGCAAAAGCTAGGACCTAAGCTGCCTCTGCCCTGATGGTTCCACCACCACCCAAGTAAATCCAGGAGTCCGTAGCTCCTGTGAGCTATTTTTGGCATCTGAGTGCTGTGGCTGACTTGAGGGATTTCAGGTAAATCGCCATTGTCCTCAGAGAGCTTTTGTTAAAAACCTAATTGTTCTTGGTCCTTCTCTGCAGAAGAATTAAGGCTATTTCCTAGAACAGAGAGGCTCCTGGGAGTGTGAGAGGATGGGAGGCGGGTACTGGGAATCCAGGCTGAAGAGATCAAATGAGTTACACTGAGGCCGAGGGCAGGGGGTGACTCTTGGCCCCCAGAGGGGCCAGCTGAGAGAATGCTAGGTAGCAAGAGGTGAGGAACAGCAGCAGGAATCTGATCAGGAGAACCCAGTCTTGTGCGAGTCCTTTGTAGCCATAGCTGAAGCATGCTGCCTTTTTCACTAGTCTTTCTGAGAACTTCACTGAAAACACGGAGAGGCCTTTGTGTTCCAGGCTTCCTTTGTGCAGCCCAGGGCCTGGCACGTTGCTCAGAAGAAAATGAGAGCTAGGCTAGGTGACAGGAATCAGCTGCTCTTCCCTGGGCTCCTTGCCCACACCTGCTGCTTGGACCCTTCTGCCCATCTTCATCCTGAGGCCTTCTTCCTTGGCGGCAGCGGCAATGGAATGGCTTCCAGCTGCTGTTAGGAAGTGGCTGGCTGGGCTGGGAATATGCAAATGGGGAGCAGCGGCAGTGCATTCACCGAACATGAACACAATACATTAGGCCTTGAGGTGGATGCACAGAGGGGAAACCTGGGTCCACATGCAGTCAGGAGGTAGCCATTGAGTAGACTGCAAGCCAGTCTCCTCTGCTTAATGCCAAGTGTAAGGGCAAGGTGGCCAGGGTTCCCCTCACCACTAAGAGGCCTCAGTTATGTCCTATAGCTTTAGATCTACTCAGTGCTAAAGTTGCCTTAGGAGGGTGTGGGAGAAAATGCCCCAGAGGACACAGTCAGCTGGCAGGTGGGGTAGGTATGAGAAAGAGGGATGAGGGTGCCTCATCGCAGGGATGCAGTTCCTCCTGCCTTCTCTCCAGGCCCAGAGATCTCTCCCTGCCCAGCAGCCTCAGTATCCTGGGGCTCAGTGGGACTGTGAGCGTTTGGAATGCCCCTGGCACTCAGTCCTTTCCCAAGCCATTGTTTCCACCTCTTTTGGCCTAGTTCCTGTCCTCTCATCTTTACTAAGTTGTCACTGATCAGTAAAGGTTTTCTTTCTCCCAGGAATCCTGATATTTTAAGCATAAGTTCCTGGTAACCAGATAGTTCTCCAGGCCTCAGGTAATGGATCTCGAACTGCAGCACTTTGTTAGCATATTTTGGAGTAGAAAAGTCTGCTTGGTGTTCCCCAAATCACACTGCATGGCATCTCCTACTTGGCTCTGCCACACTAGGGCCTTTAGAGACAAGGCCCAGGCCTGTGGCTCTTAGTTAGGTGGCAGCAAAGCAAGCAGAACTGATGGAAGCAAGAGAACTGTTCTCTGTGCAGGGGACAGAGATCAGTACTTCAGGTCTTTTAAAAAAATTTTAAAAGCAATCACATAACTACAAACAATAATGCTACCTATTTATGGAATACTTGCTATTGTCAGGCAAATTTGAAGCATTTGTATTGTATTGATTCATTTAATCTTTACAGCTATCTTATGCCTATTTCACAGATAAGGTAACTGAGGCTTAGAAGTAACTTGCCTAAGACATGGCACTGGTGAGGAATGAAACTGAGATTAACATGCTCCAGACTCACGTGGAAATTGCTGCAGAGCAAAGAGCTAGTGAATAGATGAGTGAGCCTGGACAGAGAATTGGGTTTTCAGGTATTCTTTTGTTTTCAGTCTTTTTAGGAAAGATTCAGTGTTAGAAAATGAAGAACAAAACAAGGCATGTTTTTATATATAATACATTTTAAACTTCAGAAAGAAAAAGATAGGAAATAGCAAGTCATTTGATGAATGTTGTCATTCATGAAACTTGAGAGAACTTTGTTTATATGTGTAGAGACTGAATCAAACTGTGAAATTGTTAGGAATTTAACTCTGAAATTTTGAGAAATAAGCAAGATGTTTTTCAACTCAAGAATGGTTCAATAAATTGAGTATATCCATCCTGTTTAAAACCATGAGGAAGATCTCTGCGTACTGACCTTAAGATGTCTGTGATATATTGCTTGGTTTAAGAAGAAAATATGATTTTGAAAAAATTTATAGGGACAATGCACAAAAATAGGCAATCCAGCATGTTTCCAAATAACTCACAATGTTTCCCTTTTGTATTAGAAATAATTCTATTATATTTTTATTTTTATGGAAATATCTTTTGCTTTCAAATTCCAAAGAAATAAGAGATAGAAAATACATTTTAATAGATAGTCCTGTTTGGTCAGGTATGTGATTTCCTAATGGGATATAAAGCTTTTTCATAGTGTATTGATCTCCTGTTATACATCCATGGAAATAGGAGAGGATGCTGATTGCCTGACTCTTGTTCTATATAAGCAATACATCTGTTCTACAGAGTTTGAGGTGTTTTTCAGTGGTGTTTTTTCCCACCTCCAAATAGTACACATGCTTTTGGAGAGAGATCATATTTTGGTTACCTTCGCTCCAACTAGAAAAGAAGATGTCATGAGGACATCCTAAAGGCAAAAATGCAACAACAGTAATAGCCCTTGTTTTACTGAGTAACTGCTAAGTGCCTTCTCTTACAGCACAACAGCCCTGTGAGTAAGGTTTATATCATCAGGTTTTCAGTTGAGGCAGTGGGCAGAGCTAAGCTAAAGAAAAAGTATGCCCAAAGCTAGTAAATAGAGTGCTGTTCTAAATCTTGTCTGAGTTTATCTTGTGGGTCTTTATTAACCACTGAGCTCATCTACTTCTGAGGGAGTAAATAGCTTGGACAGCAGAGCTTCTATCCTACTAGACGAGTCTCCCTTGGTCTCCACGAGGCAGATCCAGAAAATCAAGGCGGTGGGGCTTCAACAAGTCTAGTTGACACCAAGCAACATTAGTATTTGAAGACAACCAACCATATACTGTGGGCAAAGCCAGGGACAAGTAAAATGCTTGTCTAGGGAACAAATAGAGCAAAACTAGACATTAGAGCTATAAAGTCAACTACCTATTTAACATGCTGGATAATGAGATACTTCAACTTGGAGTTAGCAAGCATGTCCGTGGTTTCAAATATTTGGCTACGATTAAAGCCAGAAATAGTATGAAAATATGTGAAGCTTATTCTGGAAGGGATAATAAACAGGGGATCTTTGACAATAGCAAATAAATCAGACCGTGTAAACAGAAAGTCTGGACTTATGAACCATTTTACATCATCCACAGGCAGGAGAGGTAATCAAGGTAGGCGCGGGATGCATTTTAATCTTCACCACCATCATTTGTTGTTGAAATCATGGTAGAAGTAAATGAAGGAAAAAATAGAACTGAAAGCTTACATATTCTTCCAGGAACCTTTGCCCATTGGAGTCACACATTGGATATAAAACTAAACTTGTAAATAGGTGTACTGAGCTTACTTTAGGTGGAGGAAATGCATAGATGAAGCATGACTGTTGAGAAGCACTACATCAACGTTTT
>PVKA01005473.1:77390-90194 GCA_004027165.1 Ctenomys sociabilis
GCCAGATCATTGTCAAGGAGGTGAGTCACTATGAACACTGAACCCACCTTCCTCTATGGGAAAACAGAAATACTGTAATACCCATTTCCAGAGTCACTGATAGCATCCATTCCAGAAACGCTTATAACACACCTTCTGACTAGCTGTAGTGCTGGGTGAAGAATGGCAATCACTGTGAGACCTTATATGGATAGCAGATTACCGCATGACGGATGCAACCTCTCCACATGTATTTAGGATAACAAAAACATCATCAGCATAAAGAGGCATAACTTCTTTTACATGTAGGTTAGTATATAAACTTCAAAGTCAAAAGAATATTTTGTTCTTCAGCAACCTGTACAATCACCATGCAGTAAAATGGCTCTGATCCATCAGCTTCTAGGTCTGCAGCACAATATGTGAAGCTCTTTGACTGTATCATAACCAGCTTCATCCTCACATCTTGAAAAACGTGTTTATCTTTGATTTTGATGTAATTCTAGTTGTATTTATTTAAAGAAAACAAAATGAGTTTTGGTAAATGGATATACATTAAAATGGGACAAAGCATGAGTAAAAAAACCTTCATTTAATGTCTCTCTTTGAAAAGTCAGTATTTTCCTTTAGCATTCCCCACTGACTGTGATCATAAACTATGCCCTCTTTCCCCTCCATACCTGGATGATAGTTAACAGTATCTCACGTGTAGCACATTAGGCAGCTGCTGTGGGCATATCTATCAGACACCACTATCAACTGGGCTGGCCAAAGTGCCAGGGTTCTGCTACCTCAAACAACACTCTAAATTATATGCAGACTGATGTGACCCATGCATCACTTTGCCACAACTGGGCCATAAAACAGCAGGAAAATGCCTTCAGCAGCTACCTGCCTTAGTCCCCTCCAACTGGTATGGCCTTCCCAAGCCTTGAGCATCGCCTTATTCTCCTGCCTTATTCTCCATACACATAAAACTCTTCATTATTCTTTCTTCATTGTTGGGAGCTACTGAAGCTGGAAATTGATCCTGTTTGGGAGGACACGTTGAGGCCTCGTGCTTTGCCTAAAGCAGTCATTCTACCTCCTTTTGGGTTTTTTGTTTTTATATTTTAAGGAAGGGTCTATAGGCTGTGCAGGGTCTCACTAGTAGATTAGACTCCTGGTGATCTGCCTGTTTTCAGCCTCCCAAGAGCTAAGATTATAGGCACACACCACCACACACCCAGTCTCAGTTGCTATCTCAGTGTACCCTGGGGTACCAGGACCTGCAGGCCCTGGAGGATGAAACCCCTGGCCCCTGCACCTGCTTGCAGGTGCTTTAATCCGCTGAGCTATTTGGCGGCCCTTGCTACCTCACTCTTGAAAAGAACACCCTACCTGGACATTGTTGACTATCTGTCACTGTGCAGTCTTATGTCTTGCAACTTTGCAGAGTTATAAATAAACACCCCTACTGTTGCTCTGGGGTCCTTTGCCAGTCAGGCATGGTCCACCACCTGGCCAACTCTCATCCTGTTATCTTTTCTTCATTCCTGTAGTCATTTTGTCCCAGATACCAAGTCCTCACATCCATTTCATTTGATCTGTTTGTCCCCCAAAACCTCTTTTTCTAAGAAAAAAAATCTTGATAGTCCATACTATTAGTACATCAAATGAATTTCTGCTCATGAGGGAAACCCATCATGGCTTGAGAAGACCTCTTCCCAAGTGCCTTCTAGAAGTCACTCAGTGTACACAATCACATGCAAGAAAGTGCACATGCTATGGGAGGGATCCCAGACTTCTCATACAGTGTTAACTGTCACAGTGTAGCATTATGTGTTTTCCTTTACTGGGATACAGATTTATTAATGGCTTTATACTATAATTTCTGAGTTTAGTCAGGTCCTCTGCCTGATTTGTAAATAAAGTTCTATTGCAACATAGCTGTAGCTATTAATTTATAAATTATGTATGGCTGTATTCACACTCACAGCACAATAACTGCAGTAGAGGCTCTTTGGTCCACAAAGCCTAACTATTTACTGTCCAAGCCAGAAAAAGTTTGCTGACCCATGTACTACACATAGTCTCATTGTAGATCACCTTCCAGATGTGTTTGCCACAGATTATGGAAGGGGTTTAGACAAGTCATTTAATCTGCTTAGATCTGATTTCACATCCTATAAAGATGCAATTATTAACACCTGCTTTATTTTTCAGGGAGCTAAGTGATGAGAAAAATCTTCCAGTTACTTTTCTTACACAATGAAATGTTCATGGTAGACATAAGGCCACTGCCCTGATTATAACTGTACTCATATTTAGTGTGTACTTTTTTTAGAACATATCTTTTCATTTTTAAAAATTTGCTATAAATTTATAGAAGAAAATTAGTTGGAATACTTGTCCTATAGTGGTGTTAGGAAAATACAAATACAGGGCTGGCCAAATAGCTCAGCGCATTACCATTAAAGGGGTGGGGGTTTCCATCCCCTGGTTCAGGTTCCATCCCTGGGCCTGCTGTGCTGGCCCCGCCCCCAGGGCATGCTGAGACAGCAATTGAGACTGGGCATGGTGGCTGGCAGCTTGTAATCCCAGCTCTTAGGAGGCTGTAAACAGGCAGATCACAACGAGTCCAATCTAGTAGTGAGATCCTGAACACCCTGTAGACCCTTCCCTAAAAATATAGAAAATAAAAGAAAGAAAGAATAAATACAAGGCAGGGGAGATGCCTCAGTGGAATAAGCACTTCCTTTCCAAGTGCAAGGACTTGAGTTCAATCCCTGGTTCCACCAAAAGAAAAAAGAATAAATACAGAATATAAATTATGAACATTTTCTTTTTTCTTTTTTTTTTTTTGGAACCAGGGATTAAACTCAGGCCCCTGTGCTTGCCAGGCAAGCGCTTATTCTACTGAGCCATCTCCCCGGCCCCATGAACATTTTCTTGTTGGTAGAACAAATATCTAAAGTTCTAAGTGCTTTTGAAAGCATCCAAAACTAAATATTTAAACCATTTCTTTTCCTGACACCAAATAAATAAGTAGACAAACCTTAAAACACAGAATTATGAAACTAAACATAGAGATATTTTGTGTTTTTATAAATGTGCCTTTTTATATTAACATTAGTGTGACTGATGGCACTATGTTTGTGGCAGGAGGGGGGGGAAACAATGTTGGAAAATCCCAGAGATACTGCTCTGGGAGGCAGAACTTGGGCTGTAATATT
Organism: Ctenomys sociabilis; assembly: GCA_004027165.1. Classification (NCBI taxonomy): domain Eukaryota; kingdom Metazoa; phylum Chordata; class Mammalia; order Rodentia; family Ctenomyidae; genus Ctenomys; species Ctenomys sociabilis. The sequence goes on from PVKA01005473.1 coordinate 80,585, forward strand.
GTTTCATCATGTTCTTCCCTTGACTAAGCCAACTGCGTCCTTCCTTGTGATCGCTGTACACTTTAAATCCAAGTGGATGTTCTGCAGTGCATGCTGCAGCGTTTTTGTTGAAGATCCCAGGCTGACCCTGACTTCCTGCTGGGAACTTGAATCACCTCCATTGGGCTGCTGGACACAGGCTATGGCTGTTGGTCACTGGAATGCTGGGGTAGCTGCTGCTTCTGCTCCCTTCTCCTGCTGGTCACAGTTTACAACGTGCTGGCTATGCCACAGGCCACTAGGCACGGTTTGACTGACCACTGGAGCCATCCTCCTCTAAATGCAAAGAGATATTTTAACCACTAAATAAATCATAAACCTGAATGTAGCAGCTTCACTGAAGGAGTTGGCTCCTGGAAGACAGTTTTATTTATAGTTTTGAAGAGGGATCCACAGGCATAGGTTGCTTAGAACACTTGCAAGAAAGCCGAGTCACTCATTTGATTTTTTAAGTCTTTAATTAATTTTATTGAGAAATAAATAGCAATGAGACAGTTTCATGACAGGTTAGTAAGACAGTTACAATAATTCATACATTGCATATGTTGTCTTTGACTTTTTTTAATCAAATCTTAAACACAGCCCCCCCCCACTTAGATGAGGACCATCACGTGATTTGCACGCTGCTCCTCTTGTCACCAGCTGTGTGTGTTCAGCAAAAGGACTGAAGAGCAGAAATGGGTGCAAAAGTAGTTTCCCACTAGCTAGGCCAGATCTGACCAATAGCAAAGGAAATAGTGCTTTTTGGAGAATGCTGAAGCAGAGCATAACAAAAGCAAGCTTTTAACAATTCTGTTTTCCTCTGGACTGGAAAGCGCATGTCAGATTGGCTGTGACGTCCTTGAGTGAAAACCATAAAGAGCCTTGACTGCAACTAGCTTTCCATAGGGAAGCCTAATAAAAATCTGTTAATGCAATATGATTCAAAATTACTATGAAAGTTAAGAATAATAAAGCTGAATCTAAATAAAGCACCATTAAATGTGTTTATATCTACATTAGACTTAAGCTATGCTGGCAATGAGAAGTTTTTACTTCTCATTGTTCAGTAGTTACAAATGTACCAGAAAATACTGGCCAAAGTTGCCTAACTGAAACCAGATAGGCCCAGGCTTCCAAAAGCTAAGAGAAGAAAATAAATCTCTCCATTGAAAATAATCTCAACATTTTAAGTATAGCAGTTACATGCCATTTGACACAATTAAGTATGAGCCTGTGCTGCTTTTAGCAAATATATAATTAAATAAATACAAATGAACTATTCAAATATTACAAGAGCACATCGACGCAAAGTTATATGACCTCAGGTTGCAAATGGGCCTTGTAGATTCAATTATTATTTCATTTTATCAAGAAATGTAATATGAAGACTTTTCATTGTAGAGTTCCTGAAAATTGATTTGGTGGAAGAAAATCTGGCTTCCAAAATTGAATCTGACCTTCTTACAGAATACTAATTAGCATTCAGAATGATTTAAAGACTGCTGTGGACTCCATGCCCAAATGGCATTCCCATATCCACCATTCTGAACTATTCCTCTTTGCAACTTCCCTCTGTTGTTCTCTGTTAAGGTGGCAATATTCCCATGAGACTGTTTTTCAAGCAGAACTATGCATGGATGGCCCTATGAAGGCTTTGTTAAAGAGGACCTGTAGGTTGCTTAAAAAACAAAAATATATTAAAATTTCACTACTTGTAGAAAGAAATACGTGGTGTTGTAATGGTAATAATAGTGTAGTGCATTTGATTGATACTGTATGCTAGACACTAGCATAAGTGCTTTATATGTGTTATATCATTTACAACAATTCTGTATGGAAGACACTAAGACACCGAGATGTTAATAAACTTTTCCATAGTCTCACAGAGAATAGATAGATGGTGAGACTGGGATTTAAAACACAGTAGAATGATTTTAAGTTCATCTTCTTAAACATATCCCTTAAGAACATTTCCAACAGTGACAATTTATTTTTACCATTTTTATAGTAAATACTGTAAGTAGAATTGAAGAGAATGGCATAGAGAGCCCCATAGGGGATTCTCAACTGAGAAGAACAGAGGTACAGCCACTGTTGGCCATTGTCCCCGGAAAACTTTGAAGGGAGAGTTAGAGCATCTTCATCTGTTCACCCAGAGACTCGTGCACCTTATGGCCCAGGGTGAGGGTGGGGGCCAGACTCCTACTTGGTCCTTTCCTCTTGTCTTCTTTAGCTTCTATGTGTTTTCTGTGTCAGGAGAAAAATTCACCCAGAGCTTTGCCTTTGCCAATACCATGAAGATGAAATAGAAGAGTATGTCCATCCATTGCGAAGTGAACACCTACATGAGGGTATATCCTATTCCCCAGAACCCACAATGATTCCATCTAATCTTCCAAAGACAACAATGCTGGTATTCCTTCATGATTCTCCTAATACTGCCTCTGTACTCTGTGTGTCCTGCCACTCAGCCTAACATGAGTGTATCTCTAGTCCCCAGTGTAGACTAGACTGGAAAGAGACCCAGATATGAAAGATTTCTTAACATATTCCCACCAGCTTGAACCACCTGGTGGCTCAGAGCAGCCCAGCAGTAAGATATATAGCCTCATCATGAACATGTTTAACTCTTATCCCAAAGTGAAGCCTCTTAGCCATGTCATATCTCGGTCCCCAGTGTCCTTGTCTATAAAATCTTATAACAATTTTCATGACTCATATACAGTAATAAATGAGGGATGACAATATACTAATAAGACTGGATGCTAACATGATGACATCTGACTTTTTCCAATTAATGGGGTGCCTATATATTCTTAGCAGAAACCGTGATATATTCTTGATGTTATCCAAGAACCTAGTGGTTGCTCATCCAAAAAATTTAATCTTGAATATATCTTAGTGACAGAGCACATATCTAGCACACAGGAGATCTTGGATTTAATTCCCAGTACTGAAATAATAAGAACAACAGAGCTTAAGACTTTTTGAGATGCCAAGAGAAGAAAACAAGCTAACCTTGAGTGGTTCTCTTTCACCATCTTTCTTGCTTGAGATTACACTAAAGGTGTGTCATTAAAGTTTTGAGGGTTAGCAGCTGCTACGGTGACTCTTCAGGCCCACTCTTGCCCACACCTTGTGGGATTCTGATGACCAATTTTATTTCATAATCATACCTTCAGCCATTGTGGTGTCCAGGAATGAAGGTGCTTCTAGCACCTCACTCACACTCTCTAAGTCAGCCTTTCTCTCCACCTTGAGCATAGGTCACTTGTCCAGACTCTCCATCCCCCTTCTGAAACTCTTCTGTCCCAAAGGCAGAGTATTTAGCATACCCCGAGCATTTAGCACCACATCCCACAGGGATTGTCCCAGCTGGCCATGGTGAGGTTTCCAATGTTTTTGATTTAACTTTTATCATAAGGAAGTGTCATTCAAGTGTCTGCCCAGAAAAAAGATGATCCTCGTCCGTTTGACTTCAGTGGGGATTGCTAGATGTAGGAGAGGATACCGTCATTTTTAAAGACTCCTTTTTTGGCTATCTTGCTTGCTTGCTCTTTACCAAAGACATATAAGGCAAACACATACCAAAATGTCCATATCCAAATGAATGTTGTCCTTTAAAAGTGCCACAGTGGGAAATGTCTCCATATGTATTTCAGTGGTTTCTTTTTAGATGGCCTTTTAAGGCAATTCCCATTCAACTTGACAAGTTGAAATTCATTTGAGCTTTTCCTGGTTTGTTTTTTTTGAATTTTGCTATGTGAGGGTTCTGGGGCCAAATTACCCACTTTACTCTCCAGAGTCCACTACAAATACAAATGGTCATTTTCTCCTGAGTAATGAGAGTTACCACCAGAGTGATACTTTAGAGTTGCAAGTGTTTTCTAAAACAGTTTTTGCCCCCTAGCAAGCACAAGGTCCTGAGTTCAATCCCCGGTTCCACACAAAAATAAATAAATAAATAAACAGTTTATGCAGATTGGCCACAGAATGTACCATTACCTGGTTGGGTTCCTGAAAATGAGAAAAATCAAAACAATACAAAACTTTTAAAGGTATCTGTTTTTCTGTGTACCTCTGAATGACACTAAATCTGCTTCAGATTATAGTGTGACATAGTTGTCTAAATTAAGCACTTAAAAAGCTGTTCCTAGAGCAGAGTGTGATGGCACAACCCAGTAATCCAGGGGCAGGAGGACTGTAAGTTAGAACCACCCAGCCTGGACTAAACAGAGAGACCCTGTCTCATAAAATAAAAACCACTTCCCCTCTTGACTGTCCCAAAGAAAACCACTTTAGAAAGGTGAAGATGGACTTCACACACACTAATGCATTCTTTTCTCATTCACCTAGCTTTTGTGTGAAATTTGAACCGGCCCTTGTGTTCTTATTAGAAGGGGGAAAATCTGTGAAATGTTCAGTTTCTGAAATACCTACTTGTCACAGCTTCAGAAATGGGCAGGAAGGGAAGGGCCAGAGCATGACTGAGGCCTGATGGCCTGTGACAGAGCTGTGTGGAGAGAAGGTGCAAAGAACCCAGACACTCCCCGTGTTGCCAGGCCCTCCCAGCAAGAATGAGGTGAAGCTGGTACTTCTTGGGCCCCAAAATAAGGTCTATTCATAGTTTGTGGGTGAACTTTAAACAATGCTTTGTACTCAGATTTGTTTCTTTCTGTTTCTTCCATTACCCAAGACTCGCCCATCCCCACCAGATGTGTTGGTTTTCCATCTTCCTTGGCCTCCTGGTGCCCAGAATTGGCCTAAGGACTTTCTCAAGTTTAAGTTTAGCCACTAAATCATGTCACTGTGGTGTCAGTTTCCTTCCCTATTTGGAGGATATGCAAATACGCTGGACTTAATCCTCATCACCTGTCCTCTCCCCAGGGCCCAGACCGCAGGCAGGCATTGGGGCATGGGGATAGGGTGCCTGGAAGCAGGCACGAGAGGAATGATTGTAAACGGCGGTGGCGCCAGGCCCGTCGGTCGCACTCCCACTTGCCGGCAGCCCCACGTCTGCTGGGAAGTGTGCAGTTCCATCCAGGCAGCCACGGCCTCCCAGTGGGAGATAAGCTGAGCCTGGAGCCCAAGTCTGGCAGCCGGATTCCAGGCGCGGTAGAATAATGTCTGACTTTCAGCTCTGAACCTTGGGAAGTGTTGTATGGAATCGAGTGCATGGGAGCCAGCAGCTGCCCTATTTAAACTTGGTCTGTTGACAGTTCCTGCTGAGAGTACTTGTTTCTGAATTCAGCAAATCTGGAAGCTCAACATTTTAATTTTGGATTTTCATTTGGAAGAGTTGCATTACAGGAACCCAAGCCCTTGCTAGCATTACCCTAAGGACATGCTGATGACCTTCCATGTACCATGGAGTACAGAAGACTAGAAAAACCTCCAGTGCCCAATGACTGTCCTTGGGAAAAACAGCAGGCAGACATGCTCCAGCCACAGTGAGGGTAGTTAGTACCAGGCTCCCCAGGGAACCACAGAGAATCCTGTGGAGAAGGCTGCAAACAACAGCAGGCCACGTGTGAGCCCACACCCACTTCCTCTTGCAGCCCTCTGGGTCTTTAAAGAGATCCTGTGAAGGCATTACAATGGGCTGGAAGGAAAGGTAATGTACACAATGGCAGATTGCTTTTCAGCTTCAGATCACTATCACTTCTCATTCACTCACTGTCAGGGTTAGGAACACGGAGGAGGCAGTCCCTTCCCTTTTCAGACTTGTTAGAAACGTGTGTCTCTGGGTGCTCCAAGAGGGTTATGAGTTACCTGGCACAGAAAACCTCAGTAAAAGGAAATATTTTAGTCAAATGCTTCCCCTGTTAAATACGCCCAACTGTTATGAAAAAAAAAAAAAACCCACCCACTATTAAGTTGTTAATACTTTCGCTGACTTGAAAATACTATGAAAAGTTTCTATTAAAAGTTGATGGTTATTTTGCTGACTTTAAGAATATTTTATAACCAATGTCAAATGTGGTTTGAAAAGCACTGTCTAAATGAAAATGAGATCTTTTGTCTCCCACATATTTCCTCATTTTAATTTTTATATATGTATTCCTTTCAGCAATTATATATATATATAATCTAAAAGTTTAAAACAATATAAAGGGCCTTATAAAAATTTATGCTAAGTTCTCTAAAACCTTGAGAAGTCCACTACATTTTGGTAGGCATGCACCTCATTAGAATGAGAAGTTGGGAAACCACGGAGTGTGTTCATACAGCAGAACTTCTCTTTCTTCATCTCGACCTCTAAAGCCTAGCTGCAGCAGGAACAGCACTCAGCACTTACAAGGGAACCTTTTGGTACCCCATATTCTTCATAGATGATCTCAACAGTTATGATGAAAGTAATGTTGTCCCTTACACTCTGCCATGCATTGAGAGTTCCCCAAGGCCTACAGAAATTTTGTGTTCAAGGCAACATGTCCTGTACAAGAGATGTTCTGTTCTAGGGAGACTTTTTGGATGAGTCAGTGTCACCCAGCTCTTGGAATAAAAACCTTTGCAGTGAGATCTGACTTGTGTGGGTCTGACAGTCATGATTTCCCCATTATTACTTCTGTAAGAAGTCATTCTGGAGAGCAAGCGGCTGCCCAACTCCTCGCCTGTAGAGGGCTGTATAACACCATATTTTCCTAGACAACACTTGAAAAACCAAAAAAACTGAGAACTTGCTGGAGGGGGCAGGGGAAGCAAGAGGTAAGCTTTCTAATGCTTCCAGCAGTCAGTTGGCTTGCAGTCTGGTAAACAGACCAGGGATTGTGGGCAAAAAGGCCTTTGCCTTGAGTTTTGCACCGAGCATGAGATCAGATGACTCTGTCCGGACTCATTACTTTCATAGCCTGGAGCTAGTTCACACAGCAGCAGGAGTCCACCAAAAAGGCATTTCATTATTGAAACTGAAACTGGTACCTGTAACTACCGATTAGTAGTAGTCAATTTTTTCCCCAGTATTTCAAGTAATTTACAAACCGTTTACACACATAAATACAAAGCTTTAAATGCTGATATTCTATAAAAAGTAAATAAAATATATTTTTGTGCATTAAGACTTAATTAAGTGGCATGATTTCATGTCACAAATTTAAAATGGGACAGGTGAGACTTGCCAACATTACTACAGCTGTGTTTCACATTAGGAAATTAATTAAAATGGTCTTTTATGCTGTTTTTCCACCTACAAGTATTTAGACCTCTCTGTATTACACCATATATTTTTCCTTCAGTCATTACGTTATGGTAACTTATTCTAGCAGGCAATATCTTAGTCTGTTGTTGGTGGAAGGGAAAGGGGGAAACCTTAGTCAATGAAAAATTTGTCCTGTGTTACCGAGAGCTGCCTTCACATTTAATTGACAAACCCCTTCCTTTATTCCCTGTCTTACATGAACTTAAATTTCTGTTTCACAAGAACAGTGTTTTTGTGTAACAGGACAAAAGCAGAAAGCAGAAAGATATTTGATGTGCCACGTGACATATCCTTAGGTTGACCTTGCTGCTAGATTTGAAGCTGACCTTCTTATATAGTTTAGTTATGGAATGTGCTAAACCCAAGGCAAATTAAAGCATGTTCCAGTGACTAGTGGGTCTGCACTTCGCCATACAAATGTTCTCATTTTAGATATCAAAGCTAAACAGCGACTCCCTTGAGATACCAAGAACAAATCCATCACTCTACTTATTTACTGTGGTTATTTATGTTAACAATTATAAAATTATTACTTGATGAAGTTTTAACGACAAAAGTAATGTTGCTCCCCAAGAGGTATCAGTTGCCAAATGAGGCTGAAGTTTGAAAAACAGCTAAGGACTTGGTCTACTAAAACATCACAGTCACCTCTTTACTGATGGATACGATTTACAATAGTAGGCTAATCTGCTGGGGCTGGGGCTTTTGTAGTTCCTCCAGCACCAAAGAGGGTTTTTCTGAGGGTCTCAGCCCTGTGAGATGGTCCTTGCTCTGGGTGTTAAGTGTGGCAGTGAAAGAGGAGTCCACCGAGGAAGAAGTCTCCTCAACACACGCACAGCAAGACCACCACAGTCAGTTTTCTTCTACAGACCTTGTACTTAATGGTACTTTAAGAATTAGTCTCTTCCTACCTGAGAGTGCTTGAAGTGAGTAGCTAATTAATTACTTAATAAACATCCTAGATACAGTGGGACAGCTCTTGGCCACAGTCTAGAATCCATAGTGCTCCTCAGAAACACTCCAGTAGTTGAACAGCACACAGTTGAGCCTCCTTTCACTTTAGAGCCTTCAGTCATCCCCCTAGGACTTTGTCCACACCTACTGTATGCTTTCCAACCCATCCAGCACACCTAGTTCACCACTGCACTCCTGGAGTTGCCCTGTTATCCCAGAATGCCCCCTCGCACTATTCAGTTCTCTCCAGTGCTGATAGTTATATTTTGACAACAAAAAATGCTGCTGTGATTCTTTATAGAATTGATGTGCTACAATTTCCATTTGCCTTTGAAATATAAATGATAGCACTTTTTTTAAATGTATTTGGTTGTTATAGGGTCTCACTATGCAGCTCATACTCATAGTCATCCTCCCACTTTCAGCCTCCCCAGCGCTAGGATTACAGGCATAAACCACTATGCCCAGACTCTGGCCGGCTCAGTGCACCCTGGGGGCGGGTCTTGTGCAGACTGTGGTGCCAGGGATCCAACTATGGTCCCTGTGCATGCCTAAGCTTGCCTAAGCAGGCACTTTAGTCGACTGAGCTGGCTCGCTGGCCCTAAATGACAGTTAAAAAAATAAATAAATATCTTTTGCATCACAGATCTGACTATAGGTGGCTTAAGATCATTATTCCTTGTTGGGGCTACCTCCCCCAATTTTTCAATTTTAGTTCCTCGAGGCTAGAGCTAGGGTTTTTCTCTCTTGTGAGAACTCAGTAGTCATAATTATACACTCTCTAATTGTATGTTCTGTATTGATGAGATGGCCCACTTGTGTCAAGCATTAAAGTTGCCCTTTACTAGGACCTGTGTTTCAGTATTGCCTCCATCACTTGCTAAGCAGGGCCCTTCAGTCACCTCTTCTACTTTTAAGAATAATACTTGCGGACTTCCTCTTTTTCCGGCTGGAACCATGGAGGGTGTAGAAGAGAAGAAAAAGAAGGTTCCTGCTGTGCCAGAAACCCTAATGAAAAAGCGAAAACACTTCGCAGAGCTGAAGATAAAGCGCCTGAGAAAGAAGTTTGCCCAGAAGACGCTTCGTAAGGCGAGGAGGAAGCTCATCTATGAAAAAGCCAGGCACTATCATAAGGAGTACAGACAGATGTACAGAACTGAGATCCGAATGGCTAGGATGGCAAGAAAAGCTGGCAACTTCTATGTCCCTGCAGAGCCCAAACTGGCATTTGTTATCCAGATTAGGGGTATTAATGGTGTGAGCCCAAAAGTCCGCAAGGTGTTGCAGCTTCTTCGCCTTCGCCAAATCTTCAATGGTACCTTCGTTAAGCTCAACAAGGCTTCAATTAACATGCTGAGAATTGTGGAGCCATACATTGCATGGGGGTACCCAAACCTGAAGTCAGTGAACGAACTAATATACAAGCGTGGCTATGGC
>PVKA01005474.1:0-90096 GCA_004027165.1 Ctenomys sociabilis
GATGCAGGGAGCAAGGTTCAATCTCCCCAGGGCATGTTGAGATGCGAATGAGACTGGGCATGGTGGCACACACTTGTAATCCTAGTGCTTGGGAGGCTGAAAACAGGAGGATCACTACAAGTCTGATCTATGTAGTGAGACCCTGTACTAAATACAAACCCCCCCAAAACAAAAAACCTCAAAGACCACCAGTACTCAAGAAGATAATGCCATCACAGGGTAGTAAGTGGCATAATTTAACAATGGGAAAAATTTCATGGCTTATAAAGGAAAAACTGCTAAGGTTATTAGTGCTATGTCCTAGGAATATGACTTTTAGTTATTACCTAATACACACCTTATATACTCAAGCTGACAAAGGATAACGTACTTTATCCCAGTAACAAAATAGTAAACAACTTCAGGCAAAGCTCTGTATAATGTACCAGAGGAAAAAAAATTGGCCACAGCTCTTAAATAAGTCAGCTATGAAAAACAGACAGGAAACAATCTGGGAAAGGATGGCTTTTGGACAAATGTATAAGGTCTTATTTTTGCGTCAAGTTCAGAAAAATGAGCCTTGGACTAAGGTCCCTACGCCCTTGTCCCTTATTGCTGTTTCATGAGGGAAATAATACAAAATTATGACTAATGCCTTGGACTCAGTCTAGAGTTACATCTACTTCCTCCCTAAACTGAAAAGCAGAGTCATGAGCATGTTAAGGCTCAAACAAGAAAAAGACTCGAAAGAAAATGAGGACAGGTTCCACTACTCTCAAGTGAGTGCGCAGGGAGTCTCTGCTTCTAAACAAATGGTTACTGTCAAAGGTTAATCTCTTAAGTTCATTTATGTCTTTTTCTTCTATATAGCTCAATTTCCACTTGGTAGATGTTAAATTGAACAATACTATGTTTGTAGACTTTGACTTCTTAGGGGAAAACAATGTAATTTTCAGTAACTTCAGATATTGGTACATTTCCCCAAACTACTTATCTTAAATTACGAAAATTAATCATTTCACATGATCCCATGTTTAGTAAGAATACACTTACCTTAAAGCAATATGAATCACTTTCAGTGATCAACATCTGCATCCTCAAACTGTCCTGCAACTGTTGGTGTAGTATCTACTTCCATGCCATCTGAACAACAAAAAAATTAATTGCTGAGCCATACTGAGAAACTGAGAAATGGAAATTTATAATTTATAATTTCAATTAGAAGGGACCTATAGCCCTCTGCTGAGAGTTGCTATTTTTTTCTTTAAAAAAAACAACAACAACCTAAAGTACGTATCTAAAAACATACTGAAAAGAAAAATGCTACCAGAGGATTTAATTTAGTTTAAATGACCACATTCACTGAACATTTACTTTGTAAATTCTCAACCTCAATTTTTTTTGAGACAAGTTCTCACTACACAGTTCAGGCTGGCCTTGTGCTTTATAGACCCCAGGCTGGTCTTGAACTAACAGAGATCCCCTGGTTCAACCTCCCAAGTGCAGGGATTTCAGGCGTGCACCACAATGCCCAGTTCTGGGGCCACACTGTGGGCACCACATCCAGGATCGAAACTGCATGGTATGTGGGGCAGGGAATTGAGCTTGGGTCCTTGTGCTTGCCAGGTAGGTACTTATGCCTCTGAATTATCTCTCCAGCCCCTCAACCTCAAAATTAAAGACTCCAGGTAGGAACTTTTTTTTCCCTCTTTTTCATTTCTGGATCAAACCCAGAGCTTTGTGCATGCTAGGCAGGTGGGGTCTGCCACTATGCTGCGTCCTGAGCTCAGGTAGTGACTTTCAAATGCAGGAAGCTTCAACTGTTCACTCTTCAGAACTACACTGTTATGATATAAAGGGTATGTAGTTCTATCCCCCACATAACATGTAACAACATTCAGGACAAAGGACAAAATCAGCAGAGTGGAGTTTTTGCTCATCTCTGTTATTTTCTTCTCCCCAAGTTGGGGAGGAAACAGGAGAATTAAGTCTGGAGACTTGATTGTGACTGTTTTTTCTATTTCCTCACCCTGGATCACACCTCAGCTCTTCAGCTCATCAAACTCCTGCCAAAAGCCCCTTAGCATATCACCACTTAGGCAAATGTCATGTTTCTGAAGTAATTTATCACCTTTCCATGTAAAAATACTTCTCCTTCCCATCTTGCTAAAAGGTACCTCTTATCTACCCAAACCAGAAACTCATGACCATGTTTCTAACTTCTGTTGCTTTTCTATCTTAAATCCCTTAAATCTGTCAGGCCTTTTGATATTCACTGCCAATACTTACTTTAGGTTACAACTTTAACTTAGCAGGTGGGTCACAAAATGTAACTTCTTCCAGTGGCTTTCCTTTTTGATGACTTGGTTGCAATATGGGAAATTGGAAAGGAAAGCTACTGGAAGAAGTTACGTCTTGTGACTTACATGCTAAGTTAGAGTTGTGACCTAAAGTAAAGATAGTCTCCTATACTTCAAGGCTGTGTTTCCATATACTCCTCACTAGAATGTCACTGATACGTAGACAATAATCTCATCTTTCTACATCACTACTGTATTTGCTGCACCAAGGAGTAGCTTAGTAAAGAGTCTCTTAAATTGGATATGTGGTACACACCTGTGATCCCAGCTTTCCTGGGAAGCTGAAACAGGAGGACTGCAAGTTCAAGCCCAGCCTGGGCAATTTAGTGCCTAAGACACTGAGTCTCAAAATAAAAAACTAGGGGCTGGTGAGATAGCTCAGTGGTCTAAAGTACCTGCATAGGCAAGCAGGGGACCAATCTCCAGCACCTCATGCTGCGCCAGCCCCACTTTCAGGGTGGACTGAGTTGGCCAAGAAAAAAGGAAAATAAAAAATTATAAAAGGGCTGGAGATGTGGCTCAATGTGAAGATCCTGGGTTCAATCCTTAGTATCTAAATAAAATAAATTGCCTCTTATATAAAAAAGTAATATAAAGCCATTAAAATGCTACAATAGGCAATGTTACGGTTTGTGTCCAGGTGTCCTCCCAAAGCCTCATGCAGTCATGCAGTGGACTTCTAAACTGTGATTAATTCATGATCCAGTGCTGGGATTATGGATGTGAGTGCTATAGCCATGGGGGCAGATAGACTGAATGCAACATGAGACAGACTTGCTCTCTGTTGCCATCATTGCTGCTACTCCTCCCTTTTGCTCTTGCTGTCTTCTGCTGCCATGAACTGCTGTCTTCTGCCATGTGCCACTCTGCCTTGAGCCAGTTGAATATGGACTGAGAGAAAAGTAACCAAGACAGGCAGTGAGTGTTTAAGGGGGATAAGAATGATGTGGCAAAAAAAAAAAAAAAAAATGATGTGGCAGCAGGGAGATGAACTATAATCCCAGCTACCACAGAGGCTGAGGCAGGACAGCTGAGAGTTCTAGGTCAGCATGAGGAATTCAGTGAGACCTTGCTTCAAAACAAGAGCCGGAGGGCTGGGGACCTAGACAGTTTGGCAATCTAAGCACCTTCCTGTGAGTTCAATCTGCAGTATTGCACGCCGTGTTAGCCCTGGAACCCCCAGACACTGTGCTAACCACTGAAAAAGGGCTTTTTTTTTTTTTTTTGTCTTTTTGAGGCAGGGTCTCACTATGCAGCTCAGTCAGGCTGGCCTTAAGCTCACTTTGTAGCTCAGGCTGGTCTCGAACTCACAGCAACCCTCCTGCCTCAGCCTCCCAAGTGCTGGGATTACAGGCCTGCGCCACCACGCCCGGGAAAACAGGGCATTGTGGTGCAGGCCTGTAATCTGAATGAGGACATTGAGACAGAAGGATCACTAAGATTCTGAGCTGAGTAGTGAGACCCCATACCAAATAAATAAATGATTAAAAAAAATAAGAGCTTGAGATCAGTGATAGAGCTTAGCGGTGAAGCACTTCTTTGGCATGTGGAAGAGGGCCTGGCTTGAATTTCTAGCACCATCAAAGAAAAAAACCGATAGTTGTGTTCAGTCTAGAAGATGGACAAATGGTGTAGTTAAAAAAGTTTTATACCTAGGCAATCCTTATCACTTTAGCCAAAAGTATGTATGAGTCTAAAGCATGTGCTATAAATTAATAATGAATTTTTTCAGTTAAAAAAAACTTTCAAAATAAAAAGGGTTAGGGGTGTAGCTCAGTTTGATCCCAATAATACAAACCCACACCTACACCCACAAAGAGTGTTAAAAGCCAATTTTATGTGTCAAATTAGCCTGGCTGCGTTATCTAGTCTGCAACACACTGTTCTAAATGTTTCTGTAGAGGTACTTTTTAGAAGATATTAAATAAGTGTACTTTTAAGTGAAACAGTAGACTTAGGAGAAAATTAACTGATTTACCCTAAATAAGAAATTCTGTCAGCAGACTACCTTCAGACTCGAACTGATATACATATATATATCAGCCAACTATATATATATAGACTTCCCAGCCTTCACCAGGATCTGCTTTTAAACCTCACTCTTAATACTTACTTACACATGCATACTTTTACATGTATGTGTACATACACATATATGAGAGCATGTGTGCATGCACACACATGAAACATCCCAAATCTTGTACTTAGGAAGGATTATTCCATTTAACAGCAGATGTTAAATGGTAATAGTAGATACACTAGCAGCTAGGTATAAAATATAGGGATGTTCCCCTGCTGTGCATGCTTATAACAGATACATATTATTAGCTGCCTCTCTAGAGAACCAAGACATCCAGAGGTGGACAAAGGGGAAAAGATGTGAAGACACAGAGAAGACAGCCATCTATATGCCATGGCAAAAGGCTTGATTCAGATCCTTTCTCATGGCATCTCAGAGATACAATCCTACTTACAACTATGATATAAGAATTTGTTATTTAATCATCTCAGAAAAAAAAAATCACTGGGGCCAGGGAGATGACTCAGTGGAATGCAAGCACAAGGGCCTGAGTTCAATCCCCAGTTCCATAAAAAAAAAAAAAAAAAAAAAAAAAAAAAAAAGATCCTCTCAGTCTATGGTATTTTATTATCAAATTAACAGAAAAGTACAAAAGAAAATTACGAGGTATCTTTCAGTCCAAATCATTACTTTGTTTGCTTTCCCATTTCTTCTTTGCCTAGGAGCATTTTTTAAATATTTGGCACCAAGAAGGTGGCTCAGGGGTGCAGTGCTTACTCAGCCTAGTGAGTTCCTAGGTCTCATCCTTGGCACAGCAGCCCCCTCCAAAGAGGAGGCCATGAATACAATGAACATAGACTATTTCTGTAGCTGATACAGACATGGGGAGTTTACTAAAAAACCAAACCATAAGAATTCCCATTTTGAAATTAATTTTCTTTTTCAAAATTCTTGTATTTTTCTTAGAGATTCCAAGAGAAAATGTTTCTTTACAACTTCCATTACTTCCCAAGGACTGCCTGTTCATATTGAAGAGAAAGGATACTTACCTTCATAGTCTCTCACTGAATCTTCTGTGCGTACTCCAGCCATGTTATACTGGCTGCTCACAGACTGGGAGAGCATGCCTTCCAATCTCTCTAGTGTGGCTTGCCCTTCTGCTGTTAAATGGGACAGTCCTTCTTCATAAGTATAAAATGTAGGGACATCCCCTTGTCCTTGTTCTAAACAAACAGAAAGACAGAACAGAATGTGAAGGTAGACTTTTACAGACGAAAGCAAAGTTAAATTGATTCTAAATTGCTTGGAAACTATTTTTCTGATTAATATAAAACTTTTTTTTTTTAAAGTCTGGAAATACATAAAGGATTAAAAAATCAGTCAAAATCTCAAAAAGATAAGAACATATTTAGGTACCATATTTCCCCCAAAATAAGACTTAACTGGAAGATGCTTATAATATAAACCCTACCTCCAAAGAACCCCAGTTTAGACCAGCAGCCAGATGGATGCAGTTACTGGTAATACATATGCTACAACACACAGTAGGCATATTGAATAATAAAATACTAATATATGATTAAGTATAAATAATATTACTGATATTAATACTTACCATAAATGGTAATATAAACTATAATTTAAGTATTTGTAAATATCAAAGTGAGAGCCTTTGGAGGAGAGGTAAACCCCTATGTAACAGATGAACTCAAGACTTAACTGAAGGGGCCAGGGAGATGGCTCAGTAGAATAAGCGTCTGCCTGGCAAGCACAAGGGCCTGAGAGTTCAATTCCTGGTTCATCAAAAATGACCAGACTTAACTGTTGAATAACCAATTGTAGTATGGACACAACTTGTGCATAATGTGTACACTTGATTGATTGGATGTGGTTGTGTCCAATATGAATCTTCGTAATTTAACACACCATGTTTTATAAAAGATATACTTAATATACTCACAAATGTTTTCATTTCTGTTGCTCTTGTGTAAACCATCATTCCTACTTGCCATCAGTTTTGCTGGTCCTCCTGTCTCGTATGTTTTCAATTGACGCTGGGTTTAATGGGAATTTTGTGAAGCCTAGCCTGCAAGAGGCTGTGACTTGTGAAGAAGTCATGGGTAAATGGCAGGCCAGTGTGGCTTGCCTCTTAATGGACAGGCCTTCAGGGTGTGCTTTTATTTTCCTTTTTCCTCTTTTAATTGGCCCATGCTCACGCCACAGAGCCAGTTTCTCTCTCTCTTCACTGTTACTTTTTCAAATAAATTCTGTCAACTTTAAAAAGAAAATCACTCATAGCTGTGCCAATGTACTACAAGCAGGATACATGGACAGGAAGTACTCATTTAAGGACTGCCCTCTGCTGGGCCTGAGAGATTGGGGCCACTATTTCTATAGGAAATGAAGTCACAAGAAATTCAGCCTAGGGGCAGGGAGATGGCTCAGTGGAATAAGTGCTTCCCTGGCAAGCACAAGGTCTGAGTTCAATCCCCGGTTCCGCAAAAAAAAAAAGAAAAGAAAAAAAGAAATTCAGCCTGGAATCTGGGGTTTGGAAAGTTATAACAATGTTCCAGAAGACAAGGCTATATTTTGATAAATATGGATTTTTATACATAACTAAATGAATAAATGTAGACTGTCATACATGATACAAATGCAGACTGTTGTACTACATGGAAAAATAAGGTAAATCCTGAAAGTAAGCCCTACTGTATCTTCTGGAGCAAAACTTAGTATAACATCTGTTCTTACTTCCAGGGAACTATATTATGTGACAGAGGACAATCCCAGAAATCAGTTTGTCTCAGGTTAGGAATTAACTGGGTACACAAGGAAGAAAGAGGTTTGTTCTCCCAGACTGGTGTGTGGGAAAGCACAGATAATAGCAAATATCTCAAGTCACACCTCTAACAGGCCAGTGAATGCATTCTGGTCTGGGATGGCACTTATCAAATGTTGATAAGTGAAGTATGACTCTGAGAAAAAAAGGGATGATCTCAGCAGTAAGCTGTTTGAAGAAATAGTTAAATAAAGATAAAACCACCCAGCTTCTCAAGGGGTAGCTTGATCTCTGGGGGAAACTAGCTGTGTAAGACTATCCTGATTACCCTTTTTTTCTCTACCATATGCGTCCTTTCCATTTGTCCCTGTATATCATTTTTTCCTCCAAACATTTTTTCCCATGTACTTAGTAGAGGGTCTCACTACACAGATTAGATTCATAGTGATCCTCCTGTTTTCAGCCTCCCAAGTGTTGGGATTACAGGCAGCGCACCAAGACACCATGCCCAGTCTAACAGTCTCAATCAGTCTCAGTGTGCCCTAGGGGTGGGGGCCGGCATGGCATGCCAGGGCTAGAACTCCATCCCTATGTCTGCCTAAACATGTGCTTTATTCTGCTGAGCCAACTGGCTGGCCTTCCACACATTTTTTATTTCTAAAACTCAAAAGCTTGGAAAGCCCTTAAATTTTAATTTATTTGTTGACTGTCACTGTAATTTATTATTTTTTAAAATTTAATTTATTTTTTTGAGACAAGGTCTCACTCTGTGGTTCAGGCTGGCCTTGAACTCAAAGCAATCCTCCTGCCTCAGTCAGCCTCCTAAATGCTGGGATTATAGGCAGGCATGTGCCATTAAGCTTTTGCTGAATAAGCACTATGCTGAATATTTGAGGGAGATGTGAAGAACTACATAACACCCTATCCCCTGGTACAGATAAATGCTTGAAATGAGATGCTAAATCAAATACTGTAAGACCCATGTCACTAACCATGTGCTTCCACGTCATATTCCTCACCATCGTAATCATCTGAGTCTTCATCCTCAGGATCTGGGTGCAAGGCCTGGCACTCACACATGGCTGTGAACATCGCCTCCACTGAACAAAGACATTAAATTGTAACTCATTTGTTAAGAGCATGATAAAATTTATCCTAAAAATAACCATTAGTGTCCAGGGATAAAACATAAGCATTCAAAATTTTGAGGATGGTCCTTTATTTGTTTCTTTTCTTTTTGTCTTTTTGAGACAGGGTCTCACTATGCAGTTCAGGCTGGCCTTAAACTCACTTTGTAGCTTAGGCTGATCTCGAATTCACAACAATCCTGCCTCAGCCTCCCAAGTGCTGGGATTACAGGCTTAGATTTTTTTTTTTTGTTTCTGTTCTTTTTGTCTTTTGAGGACCGTCCTTTAAATGCTCAAAATAGTGGACAAGCCTGAAACAAGGGTTCACATAGAGTGGAAGTCTCTCCATGGCCAGATGGTGACCCTGGTCACGGGGCTGTGGTCCCTCTGCCCTTTATTTGCTAGATTTTCATAGTCAAGAGCAACAAGCAAATAAAATTACCTTGACTCCTTCACTCCCACAACACACCAAGTAATGCAGTACCTACAATCCTGCCACTGCATTTACAATCTTTGCTGTGAATAGGTACCTGGTCTTCAATATTATAGATGGAAAAATGAAGAAAAAGCAACAGAATACAGGTAATGGTTCTACAGGTAAATAATAAGGGTGTGTGTGCGTGTGTGTGTGTGATGTGACTGGGAGGAATAGCACATAAAGACAAGAATACAGTAGAATACTCACATGCTGATTTGTCACTAGGCACAAATCTAAATTCAGAAATAGGTTCAACTTCATCATCACTGTCTTCAAGCTCTTCTTCATCAGCCAGAGATTCTTTTATTTCTTCTAGAAAAGGGGGAAAAAAAAAAAAAAAAACTTTTTTAATGATATCACTTATTCAATTAAAATTAGCCGAGAAATTCCTAAAGGATATTTATTGATGTAGCTGAATATTACAATTCTTTGTTTTTTTTGGCACTGGGGATTGAATCCAGGACTTTAGGGCTTTTACACCGAGTTACATACACACTCCTTTTTTAAAACAAAACAAAAGGAGACAGGTCTTAAAAAGTTGCTGAGACTGGGCTCAAACCTGAATTCCTCCTGCCTGAGTCTTCCAAAGAGCTGGCATTACAGGTGTGCCCCATCATACTCAGCTTCAGTCTTCATGGCTATTTTAGGGCTAAAAAAGGCTCTGGGTTTTGAGGGTGTGGCTCAGTTGTAGTGTACTTGCCTACCATACTCAAGGTCCCTAGAATAGCAGTAAAAACAAGGAAAAAAAAAAAATCATACCAGCATTTGGAATTGTCAGGAATACCCAAGTCTTCTATTGTTATGAATAGACAAATGCTTTAAATACAACATGCAATTCTCTTCATCATTGCTACAGTTTGAACTGCAAGTGTTACTCAAAGCTTCCAAGTTAAAGGCTAGGTCTCCAGTCTGGTGCAACAGGAGGTGGTGGAACTATAGGAGGTAAGTCAGTGAAGATACACCCTGAATGGGGTCTTAGGACACCCACCCCATCTTTCCTGACCACGACAAGGTGCATAGGCCTCCTTCACCACATGTCTTGACTCACAGGCCCAAAGCACAGGCCAAGTGACCGCTGAGCTGAGCGCTGAGCTAAACCTCTGCAACTTTGAGGCAACATAAAACCTTCCCTGATTAAGTCGACCGCTTCAGACATTTTGTTGCACTAGTCCTAAAATTACTGCTGCTTTTACTCAGACACTGAGTAAATTTGTGCCTTGTATTTCATTAGGAAGACAGCTCAAGGCCAACTGCTATTTACTTTTCCTTATCTCCTTTTTAAATTTCCCTAGATTTTTATCTCTGAACATTGTTCAATGGTGAGATTTAAAAAATCGTACAATAAAAATGTTCAGGCAGCTAAATCAGATAGTACAATTAATGAAGCATGGCTTGTTTGAGTCCTACAACTAATACTTAGAACAGCTTAATATAAATGGTTATATTATATCTAGAACCATATAAAAATCCCAGTTTAAAAAGAGCCAAACTCATGGGACTCTCTGCCATACAATATTTAAAAGAAAAACAATTCATTATTTTCATTGTATTCTTTTTTTTTTTGGCAGAACCAGGGACTGAACTTAGGACCCTGAACTTGCCAGGCAAGTGCTTACTGAGCTATTGCCCTGGCCCCCGCAACTCATTATTGTAAAAGCAAACATTTTTCATTAGATTTTATGAATCTTTCCAACTATTTTTAACAGCAGAGCTTGGCACTTCTGAAGACATTTGGACTAGATACTTTTTGTTGTGGTGGGCTGCCTTGTGCTTAAGATAATTAGGAACATCTATGGGAGGCTGAGGCAGGAGGATTGTTATGAGTTCGAGACCAGAATGAGCTACAAAGTGAGCTTAAGGCCAGCTTGAACTGCACAGGGAGACCCTGTCTCAAAAAAGACAAAAAAAAAAGGAACATCTCTGGCATCTAATTAAATGTCAATGCATCCTTCCCTCCCCTGTGATCAAAATGTCATTGCTAAATGTGAGAAAGGTTTGAGAAGAGGTGTGTGAAAATTCTCACTATCCATCCACTGAGAACTACTACTGTAAGAAAACAAAAACAATTCTATAGTTCTTAGAAGCACAAAATATACTGGTCCAAGCCTTTACAATGCCTTTAAAAGAAGACACAAAAAAACAGGTAAACTCAAAAAAAAAAAAAAAAAAAAAAAAAAAAAAAAAAAAAAAAAAAAAAAAAAAAAAAAAAAAAAAAAAAAAAAAAAAAAAAAAAAAAAAAACATGACCACAGTAACAGATCAATTCTAAGTGCTAATATATAGAAAATAAAAGGGCCGGGGAGATGGCTCAGTGGAATATACCCTTCCCTGGAAAGTGCAAGGGCTGGAGTTCAATCCCCGGTTCTGCCAAAAAAAAAAGAAAGAAAATAAGGCAGATACACATAGATGTCCCTCATAAGAACTTCAAGTGTACAAATTCTAACTGTTACACCAAGTGGGTTGGTAGCTTGAACAGTACACCATGTGAGCACTTCACTTGGAAGGTACCTGGTACACCCTAATTCCACTTGCCTGACTGGAGGGACTACAGCCAACCTAGGCAACACAGACTCTGCCTCAAAAATAAGTAAATAAACAAAAGACTGCTTTTAAAAACACAGTATCCTGCTTACACAGAGCACAGTGAGGTTTGCTCACCAACATGTGCAGGCCTCACCCCCGGGGCATGCTGAGATGGTGACTGAGACTGGCCTGTAATCCCAGCACTTGGGAGGCTAAAAACAAGAGAATCACTATGAGTCCAATCTATGTCAGACCCTGTAGACCCTGCCCTAAATAAATAAAACCACAGTATCAAAGGAAGGACTAGATTAAATTATACCATACATACCTCCAAATTTAGCATTCACCATA
Organism: Ctenomys sociabilis; assembly: GCA_004027165.1. NCBI lineage: Eukaryota > Metazoa > Chordata > Mammalia > Rodentia > Ctenomyidae > Ctenomys > Ctenomys sociabilis. The sequence goes on from PVKA01005474.1 coordinate 11,617, forward strand.
ACATACAAATGCTCTCGTGGATAGGCATTTAGGTCCCTGGATACAGCATGTAAACTAATGGTGGGGTATTCCAGTGAGAATCCTAATCCGGAACCATCTAACCAAGACAGGCGGCTGAAAAACATGTTTTAAGTAATCATTTTTAGAGATTAATTCTATTTTAATACCTGAAGTTTATAATGGCCCATCCTGGATGCTTTTATACATGTGAATAACATTTATGGTTTAGAAGTTTTCCTAAGAAGAAACTATAGCAGCAGGAATCGAATTTGTTTCATTTTGATTTTCCCTCTAGCTATACATTCAAACCCAAAGTCAAAATTTTTGGTTACCTGTATATTTCTGTAGCTCTTGTACACGCATCCCCTCCCATGTCCTAAGCCGTGAACCCAGGGTTTTGGGCCAAGTGCTACCACTAGACTGTATCCCAGCACTGTGCTTATCCTTGGTTGGAGCATCTAAAGTTCAGATGCTTAAACCACTGTAGTCCCTGATTATCTCTTTTGTGTCTTAATTTGCATTTCAACTCAGTAAATTAAGTTAGCACTTAACTTTATGATAATGCTTAACAGCTGTATGTGACATATCACTTTAACATTCTTCAAAAACATTAGCATAGTCTCTCATAATAAATATCTGGTGATTACCAACTTCTCCATTAATCTTACAGTAAGTGATATATCTACAAAATCACTGTAATGTTATTTACAATTACGAGTCAGAAAAGGATTATAGAATTCCCTTGAGAGACAAACTCAATGAAGATTTTCATTCACTTGTATTTTTAAGCAAAAGCCACAGATAAGTGAGACTTAGTTTTCCTTTAAAAGTGTTTAAATGCAAATATTTTATTGACATGACAAAGTAAATTGCCACTAAAATTAGCATCAGTTTTGAATAAACACTCCTAATTTTTTGGTAATACTCCAAAAATCAGGAACTGCAATGCTTAGCAGAAACAAAGAAAGAAACAAAGAAAGAAAGAATGAAAAGCAAAAAGATCTTGACCTGAAGAAACCACAAAAACATTAATGTAATGAAAGTTAATGCAGTCCAGCAAGGTGGTGTACATATGCAATCTCAGCACTTTGGAGGCTGAGGCAGAAAGACTGCTGTGAGTTGAAGGCCAGTTTGCACTACTTGGCAAAACCCTGTCTCAAAAAAAAAGAAGAGACAAAAAGTTAATGCAGTATAGTGGTCCTCTAGCGCTGGAAAAAAATATGAAATGATTGCTAATGGGCCCTTATTTCTTTTGGGGGCAATAAAAATATTCCAAAATGGACTGTGGTAATAGCTGCAAAAGTATAAATGGAATAAAAACCATTGCATTGTACACTTTCTAATGGGTAAACTGTATGATATGTGAATTACTTCAATAAAGCTGTTACTAAAAAAGAAGGCTCAGTGGCAGAGCACAATGCACACAAGGCCCCAGAGTTCAATTTCTAACAAACACATACACAAAAAAAATCAGGGCCAGGGATGTAGTTTAGTAGTATGAGTGCCTGCCTGCCTGACGAGTGCAAAGTCCAGATACCAATAAATAAAATAATATCAATAAAAAAATTAATAATACCTCTGTATCATTCTATTTTCTTTCTTCATTTTTTTTGTATTTAGTGCAGGATCTACAGGATCTTACTACTCAGATTAGACTCGTAGTGATTCTCCTGTTTTCAGCCTCTCAAGTGCTGGGATTATAGGTGTGCGTCATCAAGCCCAGTCTCAGTCACTTTGTGCACACTGGGGACGGGCCCACACAGCACGTTGTGGATCGAATTCCCAGCCCATGTCTGCCTATGCAGGTGCTTTAATCTGCTGAACTATTTGGCTGGCCCTTCATTCTATTTCCCATAAAACTTTAACAAACCCTGCACCTATATTCTAACCAAGAAAAAAATAAAAATATAAAAGAACCTAGGACCCTTTGGCAAGGAACATAGGGTAGCAGTCTGAAATCATTTCATATTCAATGCAAGGAAACTGAAGTTTATACCTCAGGGCCCCAGGAAATCAGGTCCCCTAAGAAATCAGTGTCTCAGGGGCCAGCAAGATAGCTCAGCTGCTTAGGCAAGCACAAGGATTGCGGTTTGATCCCCAGCCCCCCAAGCCGTGCCAGCCCAGCTGGCCAGAGTCTGGGAAGGCAGAGTGGCACACGCCTGTATCCCCAGCAGTGGGGAGGCTGAAAGCAGGTTTACCATAAGTTTGAACTGTGTAGTGAGACCCTGCATCAACCAAATACACTAAAAAAAAAAAAAAAAAAAAAAAAAAAAAAAAAAAAAAAAAAAAAAAAAAAAAAAAAAAAAAAAAAAAACACCAAAACAATGTCTCATGGTATAGTACATGACCAGTTATCAAAAGCACTTTACAGGCCTGAGAGATAGCTCGGTAGAATAAGTGCTTGCCTGGCAAGTGCAGGGTCCTGAGTTCAATCCCCAGTACTGCAAAAAAAAAAAAAGCATTTTACTAGAAGCCAAAGCAGAATTAAATCACAGTGGTTAGCCAGGCATGGTGGTGCATGCCTGTAATCCCAGCACTCGGCAGGAGGATTGTTGTGAGTTCAAGACCAGCCTGAGCTACAAAGTGAGCTCAAGGCCAGCCTGAACTGCATAGTGAGACCCTGTTTCAAAAAGACAAATCAATCAATCAATCAATCAATCAATCACAGTGGTAACCGTACAACTTCAAAAACATACTAAAACTTATTTAATCAACACCTTAAAAAATGTACAAGCAAGGAAATATTCAATGTCATTTGGAAAGATTTTGTCCAATAGTCTTGTTCTAAAAAGACAACTGAAAAGGTAAAAGACTTAAAAGTAAGAAACCTTAAAAAGAAGTGATAAAATCTCTAGAAGTCATTTTCGAGACTGACTCATCCCTCCTGGTTCCAATTAGATTATGCAATTAAATTGTGTGCTGCACTTGACTTTCCAGTCTGCAGCTTTTCTTTTAGTGTGTACATGCAATAGTGTTCAAAGACTCCCCAAATCATCCCATTAAAACAATCTTATTTTAAAGCAAATAACTACGTTTTACTGTTCTCAAAAATCTCTTGGCATGTTTAGAATTATGGAATATTCCAGACTTCTATGTCCAAAATAATTTCAAATATCCTGAGCCACAAAACTTTAATGCCTCAGCTGGAAGATGGAAAACCAAACACAGAATCAATGCCTATCAAATTATAGCCTTCAGTTTAAAGGCACATAATAATTGCTTGGGAAGTGTTTACTGCAGACAGATGTGTAACATGGCACTCCTATGGTACACTCAGAATCTTACAGACAGAAATGGATTCCGTGAATGCAATACTTTCCTGGTCACTAAGTACTGATTTATTCAACCTCTTTGCATATATTCTAGAAGAAAAGTCCTCAAAGACCAATATGTATATGTACACACAGTTCTAAAAAAAATACATCAAAAAAGACAAAAATTAGAAAGTCAGTAAATATGGAGTGTAATGTTTTGCTAAACTTTAATGCTTTCTTTATTCCTAGCATAGTTTTTTTAAAAAAAAAGGACAATAAAATAAAAGAGGCCCTGAATAATCTTGGAGAGCGGGGGAGATAAATTGGTGGTCTAAGCATCTGCTTGGCAAGCGCAAAGATCTGGGTTTGATCCCTAGTACTACAAGCCACACTGGCCCTAGAATCCCAGGCATACTGTGCTGGGCAGCAAAATTGGAAATGGTGGGCCAGGGAGATGGCTTAATAGAATAAGTGCTTCCCTGGCAAGCCCAATTTGAAGAAGTTCAATCCTTGCTTCTGCCAAAAAAAAAAGTCAAACAAAATTGGAAATGGTAGTGCACTGTAATCCCAGTGCTGGGGAGGCTAAGACAGGAGGATCACTACAAGTCCAAGCTGCATAGAAAAACGCTGTACCAAATAAATAAATAAATAAATGATTAAAATAAACATAGGATAAGAGCTTGCCTGGCAAGTGCAAGGGACTGAGTTCAATCCCTAGTTCCGCAAAAACAAAATAAAACAAATAAAAATAATTCTAGAATAAGATACCTAAAGGCGTTATTTCTAAGTGTAAATTCTCTTTCTTTTTTTGGAGGGTGTGGGTGGTGGTGGTACTGAAGATTAAACCCAGGGTCTCCTGTATGCTAGGCAAATGCTCCATCAGTGAGCAGAAACCCAGGGCTTTTTATTTTATCTATTTTGGTGGAACCTGGGATTGAACTGAGGCCCTTGTACTTGCCAGGGAAGTACTTATTCCACTGAGCCATCTCCCTGGCGCCTTTATTGTATTTTGAAAACAAGGCATTACTCAGGCTGTCTTTGAACTCATGATCCCCTTAAATCAGCCTCCCAAACAGCCAGTTACAAGTTTTTTTCCTCAACCTCCGTTTGTTCCTAAAATTCATTCTTCGGTTTTAGAGAACACGAACTCATCAAGGTCAGGTTGGGAGTTTTACTTCCCTGTATCAATACCAGGGACCAAACCCGGGTCCACACACTCACCAGGCAGGTGCTTAGACTGTCAAACTATCTCCCCAGCCCCAAAATTGTGTTATTAATCTGGAGGGTGGTCATGACTAATCATAGTTTAATTCTTTAAACCACACATAAATAATGTGCATAATTTTTGCACGTATTTTTTACAAAACATTTCCTTTCATTTTGCGACAAGGCCTTGCTACATAGCCCAGGTTGGCCTTGAACTCACTATATAACCCAGGCTGGCTTAACCCCACGGGACCTTGAAGCAATCCTCCTACCTCAGCATACCAAATCCTAGGATTATAGGATTATGCCCAACTCCAAAAGTTTTCTTAAAGAAATGTAAGACATTTGTTAGGTTGTTGTGAAGATTATACTAAGCAACCTGCGGGATTACTAAAACACACAGATGGGGGCAAAACTTGAGGACGAAAGCTGATTGCTGGGCTCTGCTCTTGGGCACTTTCTCCAGGTTTCTTTCCTGGTCACCATGAGGTGAGAAGGAAGCTGTGCTCTGCCAGGCACTCCTGCCACCTTGCTCTGTCTGGGAGGCCAAAATTACGAACTACGAACCAAATAAACCATTTTCCACTTAAGTTGAGGATGACAGAAAACTAACACCAGTGTGTAAAGGCAAGAAATGATATGTCATCCTCCACTATTCAGAAGAATAAATTCTTCCAAGATCTCTGAAAATCATCTAATCAATATTCAATGGGTGGTTTTCGGATTTTGATTGTTCCTTCCCCTTTTCTTAAGTCTCTTCTTTCATGATCCATTGTATCCTAGTCCTCTCTTATTGGGCTATCTAATCCACACCCGCGAGTATACCAATACTCTAATGATTTCCAAATCTCTATCTTTAATACTACCCTCATAAGATAAACCCTTCAATTTCCAACCATGCCACACATGGCCAAATCAAATTCAGGACCTTTTCCTCCATCCCAAACTTGCTTCTGTTCCCATCAATGTTTCCTATCTCAATGACTGGCCAGAGCCCAAGCGTTGTCCAGTGTCTAAAATTTCCCTCTAAATCAAGGATGTCTTTAGTTTTTACGTGCTGGACTCTGTAGTACATAAAATTGTGGTTCCGAGCTAATTTCCTTTTGTCACGCCTGGAAGATACGTTGAAGTTGGCAGAAGCCAGCTCTGCAAATTTAATTAAGTTAGTAGTCGTTCATTGACTTTTGGATTACATGGGTGAACTCAATGTAATCGCATGCGCGCTTAAAAGCTTGGGCTTCTCTGTAGCAGGTAAATAAACTAGGCACTGTGAAGTGACAAGGATTCAGTATGTCACAAATAGCTTGGAAGATGAACAGAACTACGTGAAAAGCAAGCAGGGATCTCGGTTCTACCAGGCACGACTATCTGCCGCAAGTGAAAGTAAGAACTGCTGGGGGGTGTGGATTCCACGCAGGACCTCACACCGGAAGTCAGGGCTCTCCGGACAGGGCGTCTGTCTGCGTGGGGGTGACGCCTTTTTCCCCACTACACTGCTACACCAAATTCTAATTCCTCCCACAATCTGCTCCGAATGTATACACCCAGCACAGGCCAGCACCTCCCTCCCGAGTTCATGGGGAGACGCGTGATGAAGCCGAACTAGGGGTCTAAGGGGATGCAACTCAGTAACCAAGCCCCGGGCCGGGCTGGGCGGGCCTCCGGGTTCCATCCCCCACGACCGCAAACAAAACGAAACGGAACTCTTCAAAACGTGACAAGAAACGCAAAACACAGCACGAGAGGGGCCAGAAAGAAGCACAATCCCGCTGGGAACTCGTCCGCACAGCCGCGAAACAAAGGCTCCGCGGGAGGCGGCGCCGGCGAGGAGGCCCTCCCCGCGCAGACGTCCTCCGGGCGGCGCGCCATGCGCGCTTCCCGGCCCAGCCCGGCCACCGCGGGCTCGCGTCACACCCGGTCCCACGGCACCGCAGGCTCCGGCGAGGAAGGCGGGGCGCAGGAGGCAGACGCGGGAGAACATGGGCTCTGACCTCTCGGAGACGTAGAGGGTGCCGGCGCCGAGGCCCTTTCCGTTCAACACGGCCTCGGTATCTGGCTGCTGGTGCCGGAGCCCCTCGGCCGACCCCGGCGGCGGGAAACTCCTGAGGAAGCTCATGGCAGCCGCGAACCCCGAGACCGAGGCGGGGAAGAAGCCGGGCCCCGCCAGTCACCGCCCTCAGCGGCCCGCCCCGGAAGCGAGCTCAGCCCGGAAGAGCGCGGCGTCGCGTATGGGACTCCACCGCGCCGACCATAGAGGCGCGCCGCTCTAGGATAGGGACCCCGGGGCCGGAACAGGCCGACCACGGAGGCGCGCCGCTCTAAGACAGGCGCGCGAAGGGCCGGCCGCCCGGCATTGGCGCGGGGTCGCTTAGCATGACCGCTCTGAGGCGAGCGGCGCGGCGGAAGGGCCTCGGTTGGGCTTGCCCGCTCGCGCAGGAGCCCGTGCAAGAGGAAGCACAGCAACACTAGTGCCCCCTTTGTCGCGAGGGCGAAATACTGCCTCGGCGAGGATCCGCGTCCGGGCGCCGCTCCGCCTGCCGCGGCCGGCTCGCGCGTTGGGCTCCCGCGCCGCGCCGGCCGACCCCCGGTCCTGCGGCGGCCCAGGGCCCGCCTCTGCTCCCGCTTGTCAGGCGGGCAGGAGCTAGACAAGGTGACTCGCGTGGGCGGAGAGCGGGCCGGACGCTGAGGAGCGTGGCAGAGCTTGCGAACAGGCGGCGGCAGCCGAGCTCCGGAGCGCTGCGCGGCTGGTTTTCCTCCAAGGCCCTCGCGGCACTTGCTCTGACTTGCCAGCCCCGTCTCGCACGTGCCGGTCCTGCTTCTCTGGGACAGGTGGCACGCGCAGCAGCTTGCTGGCACTAATCTGCGCCAGAGGTGTGAGCTTTGCCGCCATCGGTCGTGAGCGATCTGGTAGAACTAAAGATCCTTTTCTTTTTTAAAATTTATTTTTTAAGTTACCTTTTCTTATTTATAAGGTTATTTATACGCATTAGATAGGACTGCTTGAGCCTGGGTGAAGGGACATGTGAGGTAGTTTAACCGGTATTTTCCCAGTTTAGGGAAACATTAGATATTTAAACTGGATTAGTTTGTTGATAGAGACCCGGCGAAGTTAAGTGTGAGGTAGGCAAGAAGGTGGCAGTTGAGAACAGAAAGACGGGGGAAAGATTCTGCAGCTGTTTAAAACCCTTAATAGAGTTAGGTTGAGGAAGATGGTCTTCAAGATCAGGATACGTGAAAAAAGATTAAGGATTTTTTTCCTAAAATTCCAGCTTAAAATATTAAGTGACTATCACCTCATTTCTCCATGGTGGAGCGGAAGGAAGTGGTTTGGAAAGTACTTTACAAACCTAATTTAAGAAATGACCAGTTTGAGGCTTCCCATAGGACATTTATTTATAGGTGGCTTGCTGTGGCTGGTTTTACTTAGGAATGGCTAAAATCCATCTAATAATTTCGTATCAGTTTGAAGTTTTCATAGAATACAACCCATTGGCTGTTAGATGCCAGCTTACAGATAAAATTGAAGAGCAGAGAAATTAAATGATTTACTAACTAAAAGATTCAGGTAAACAGCTAGAAATGAGATTCCTGCCATTTTATTCCAAGTCCAGCATCATCATCTGAACTGGAAGGAAGGACCTTTTGGTAATGGTAAAAATTGTTTCCAATAAATTACTTTTATCAGATTAGAGTGATTAGAATAATTATTAGCACACTTTTTTTCTATATTATTTAGTACAGGGTCTCACTACACATATCGGGCTGGTAGTGATCCTCCTGTTTTCTTAGCACACTTAGTAAGATTCTATCATCACTAATCAAGTTCTTTCTCTTTTGGGCTCCAAATACAGAGCCAACATACAGTCAAAGTTGTTTAGTTGTTGAGGTCACAGTGCGGTGACCCACATCTTACAAGTAGTAATGCCAAAGAGCAGACAGAAAAGCATGAAACAAATGGAGAGAGAAGGAGAGTAACTCTGCTAATGTAATCTTCTGGTTTCTTTTAACAGTTGTTCCAAATGATGGGATTCAGTTATTGTTGCCAAGAAGCCTGATGATGATTTCCTGGAGTTTCCCCTAGGGTGACATTTCAGTGAGAATTTTCAAATACAACTTAGTATTTAGGTAGTCTGCTTAAATATCTATAGTTAAGCAAGAAATCATTGGGAGAGACTGAACCAATGACAGTATGAAACTTTCTTTCATCGATGGGGAGAACTTTATAGAAGAGTAAATATAGAACAGATCAGAGATAGAGAATTAAAATATGAAAGACACAAAGGAAAGCTACTAGATTAAGGGTACAGGCAGGCAGGTTGTTATAGAAGAGGAGATACCTCCTTGGAGACAGGCTAAGGATACATGGATGAAGTGAAATTGAAATGGGCCAGAGGAATAATAAGAAAGTTACCAGTGACCTACCTATACATGAACCAGTAGGTTCCTAACTTTTCACCTCACCAGGGATATGACTATGTGCTAGTGTTACATACACCACATCATATCTTTTAAGGGTGTCCCTCCTCATGCTGAGTATGGTGGCACACATCTGTAATCCCAGCACTTTGGGATGCTGAGCCAGGAAGATCACAGGTTCAAGTCCAGCATGGGCAATTTAGATAGAGACCTTGTCTCAAAATTGAGAATGGCCTGCAGATGTAGTTCATTGCAGAGACCCTGTGTCCAATTCTGTGTTACAAGGAACAAAAAGGGTTGTCTTTGATTTTCATTTGGACTCTATGATCTTGACAAGTAGAATAGTGTAAGAGGTAAAATTACAGAAGCATTCGTCTCATCCAGAAATGAATTTCATTGGAATAATTTTATTTTTAATCCTGGCTCTGCTAGATGACCACCATTTAGTTACAGTAATTCTCAGTTTAAAAACAAACAAGTAAAAAAAACTTGGTTCATCCTCTGGTCTCAAGCTATGAGATGTAAGTTCACAACTATGTTCTGGGACCCACTGTCAACTCCAGAAAGAGCTCTCAACTCTGAAGGCTGCTATGGTCCTGTCACCTTTGGCTAGCTTTCAATATAACATGGCACCTCCATTTTACTGCTTTTTTTTTTTTTTTTTTTTTTTTTTTTTTTTTTTTTTTTTTTTTTTGTCTTTTTTGAGACAGGGTCTCACTGTGCAGTTCAGGCTGGCCTTAAGCTCACTTTGTAGCTCAGGCTGGTCTCGAACTCACAACAACACAACAATCCTCCTGCCTCAGTCTCCCTAGTGCTGGGATTACAGGCATGCGCCACCACGCCCGGCTTTTACTGCTTCTTTTTAAGTGAAACTTGGAAATAAATTGAGAATCAATATAATTAGCCATCTTCCTGGTGATGTATACTAGCTTTTAGTCCATTAAGTGAAATTCTGGTTGAAAAGCTCTTAAGGGTTTTCAATCAGAATTGCAAATAGTGATGAATTTTTTTAGTTCAAACAATTGAATCGAGTTTGAAAATTACTGTATTCTAAGAGTAGGGAAAAGTCACATTAGAATTTGTTGATGAGAATCATGTTCAGTGTTGGAAGGCCCATTAATCTGGTCTAACTCTTGAATGTGTTGATGTTACACATCTGCTGACATCAGCTTATATCCAACATTCTCTACTTGTAAGAATTTACTATCAGAGTTGTTTATTATAGTAAGAGAACATTATTTTTCTCCTACAAAGAACTGAAAACTTTTACCCTATAGTGGCTGCCCTCTAGTCTGGTGCTCCCTTAGGACAAGTCCATGGCCCTATTAATATGTCAAGTCTCCCCTCTAATGAGAGAAATTTAGGGATACAAGAAGTTTTCTTGTATCTATCTGCCTAGTTGGCCAAGAGTCTTAAACATTTTGGAGAAAGTGATACTTTCTAGATAGTGAAAGAGGAGGCTGGGGAGAATAAGTGCTTGTCTAGCAGGTACAAGGGTCTGAGTTCATCCCCAGTTCTGCCAAAAAAAAAAAGACGAATCTATACCTGGGTGAGCCAATTGCAGAAAATGAACCAGTTACAGAAAATGCTTAAGCTTTCTACAGGACACAAAATTTAAAATAAACTAAGCTTGCGAACACATTAAGTACATCAAATTATTTAAATTTTTTATTGTGACAATTGACATATATTAAATGAAATGACAGTATTATAATAAAACATTTTGAAAGAAAAAGTTACACAATTAGGCCAATAGCTATAAAATGGCTTTAGGCCTGGCATATAACACTAAAAATTCTGATCAGACTGTAGTGAGACTTTGAACATTAACAAAAATATTGGCACCAGCCACAACATATTTTGGTTGTCACAAAGAATATTGTATTTAAACAACTATGCACTGCAATTCTTACACACTAGATGTACTGCAAATTTTAACATGGTGGGTATTCATACACTGAAATTTGCTCCTGAAGCTTTAAGCAATCAGGAATTTCCATACTTTTTATGCACAAAATTTATTAGCAGAATCATTTCCAATGATTTTTCCTCCTCACATGCAGTACATTATTATGCATGTACCCCATGACAGAGTACCCCACCTTGTATTTGACTAACAGTATGGTCCTGATTACTTCCAACTTTTATGCTACTCTTGGAGTTGCGCTTTAGTTTTCAGCTAGAAACAAAATTCTGAGACCCTATTCCAGGAATAAGTTTTCTTATAATAATACATAGGAAAATAAAGCATTTTGTATAAGCATGTCTAAAACTCCAGGAAGTGTTTTAGTCAAACTCTTCCTGGATCCCAATTACTACTTTAAAATCAAAGTGAAATTCTAAAATAGACAATTTACAAATTCTTATCTGGAATACACATTCTTCAAGTGGAAATTCATGGTCCTCAGGCTTCTGTATGGGTGAAAGCAGGAAAGTGACTTCCCACACTAGCTGACAATAGGTGAAGATATAGTTTATAAATTATGACATTTAGATGATTCTTTACAAGAATAACTTATGCTACAAAGGAATAAGAATGATGAAATTATCAGATGGCAAAAATTACTGACATTTTAAAAAGGTATTAGTATAATATAGTAAAATGTGCCATGTGAAAAGCTGCTAAAATCAGCAATTTTATAAGATTTCAAAAATACCTATTAAATGAGGAACTGGAATTTGAAACTGATTTCCCTTGACATGTTTCATCACATCAAGTATGCATTCCTGTGGAATTAAATCTACTGAACAATCAAATTGAGCAATTCTAGCTTTTCCTTTTACACACAGAGAAGAAAACAAACCCTGACCCACCCCCCACCCCATCTTAGCACAGGATAGTGTACAGAAAACCTCCTGGCAGTTTTGGGTAAGCTACTATTCAAATACTGTGATCAAGAGTATAGTCTGATAAGAGAACACCAGACCCACATTGAGAATACCCTAGTTAGGCGTCACAACATCATGCACTGAAAGAATATGCTGTTAGCTGTCAAATCTGGGCTACTATAGCTGTTCTGCTCCTGAAAATCCATTTACACTAATACAAATTCAATCGGTGTGTATAGATGTGTCTACACGTGGGTATAATTTTCATGCAAGATTTTAAAGCTTTGGAGACAGGATTTAGTCTTAATTTCAAGGCCTGTAACAATATTGTCATGCACCAAACAAAACTCTACTAAAGGGCAGTAGAATGAAAAAGACCATGGCACAGATTGTTAAAAACAATTTTAGGTTTAATTACATAATGCACCTGTAGATGTTCTAGCATAAACACAACTGTAAAAATCTACATCCTATTTAGGGTATATTCCCACCTCCTATCCCTTAAAAGCTGTACAGTTATAAAAAAATGTGACTCAAGCAAAATAAACTTTTTTTCTTATTTTCTTTTTTTCAACATACAAAATAAGTTAAACTATTCAGAAGGTTTTGAGCCATTAAGTTCCCCAGTGACTATTTTCTGGCTGTCAGTAAGCACATCATGCAGGCTCCTAGCCTATGACCAGAACTCAATAAATACAGATCAAACAAAAACTCAAAACAACTTAAATTAGATTTTAGAAACTGATTAAAGTCAAGAAAATATATAGTTAGGATTAGCAATTCCACTCTTAATATACATAATCCAGTGGCAAAAAGAACAAAGCAGGTTATTCAGTCTTAGGCTTATTTTCTTGCTTCTCTGGTTTGGCAAAAAAACCACAAATATAATTCCTGTAAAAACTTCTCATTCATAATATCTAAATACTTTAACTTCTCCCCAATCTAATGATTTGTTATGCCTTCATGTGACTTTGTATAAGGTACCTTACAGTTAAGGTAAAAATATCTTTGTTAATTGAAACCTCTACAATGTGCCAGAACTGGGTTTACAGCTTTTCTAGAGAAAGTCAATATAAAGATGAAATTTTTTAAAATATTGGAACTCATATGGCCAAAATGGGGGAGGAACCCCAGTAAGGTGACTATGACTCTATTCTAGTCAACTTCTAAAAGGGTCTATGTGTATAAAAAAGTTCAGTGTACAATCTGAAGTGGTTATATAACTATTTTAGAATATATGTTTATTTGGGAATGACTCTTCAGTGTTACAATTACTGAGCAAGTCTTGGCACTCAAAAATGTTAAATTACTGGAGTGAAATATCAAAATATATGTTCCATTAATAAACACATAACCCAGTTTAAACATACTGACAGCAAAAGGCCTTGTCTTTCAGGATTGGTAGAAAAATGAAAATAAAAAATCAGTTCACTTGCTTCTTCCATGTAGGTTTATAGGTATATACTGTAAATGGTGAATAAAATAGGAACAGATTATATCCTATGAGTTTAATCATATTATGCAGAAGTGAGGACTAGATAGATAGGTTACAGCAGTTACATAGCCGTGGGGTTCTCTACTTTTCTGCTTCTTGGAGAACTGGGAATATATTTTGAGAATATCAAACCAACAAGAAAAACTATTTTACTCTAGATTTTGGATAATCACATAATCATAATTTCTCATCAGTTGTAATTATTTGCATTTCTTTTTATAAGAAATTACTGAAGGATCATTTCTAATTTCTGAAACATACACACACACACACACACACACACACACACGCGTATGTATGCACACACACACTTCACTTGAAAAAAGATTTGGGTTTTGGAATACTTGTCCAAAAGTAGCAAGGCAACACTATAAATTAAAAAGACCTATTTTACTCTTGTTAAAGAATGGAGTTCACAACTTTTTCTGCTATTAAAGTTGTACATTCATTAGGTTCTTTAAAGTTGTGTTGAACAGACTAGTGAATAGTAACATTTCTAATTTCTTGTGATAAATGAAATTCCCACTTAAAAAAATTACATTCTCTCATTTTTAAACCTCAAATGAAACATGACCACATTTTCCTTATGTATGCACTTTGCTTAAATATAGGATGGCTTGTAGCAATCAAGTGAAAATTGGATAGTAATATTCTTTATTTTCATTTTTTAAGTAACAAGTCTTTAAAATTACTTTGTTCAAAAATGTGTTTTTCCCCCCCAACAACTTCATTAGCATTCAAACTCTGGTTCTTCGGCAGATTTCTTAAAAAAAAAAAAAAAAGATTACCAGTAGACATCAATTTATTCTAAATGAAACTTTTTATTTGTTGAATCTTTAACCTTGACCAATTAGAAAGGATGCCAAAGAAAACCAACCAACCTCAGTATTCTTGAAAATATGTCTGGTGTCATTTTGTGGTAATGGAACGACAATGAAAAAGGTTTTACACTAAACACTGTCATCAACACAAATGCACAGAATCAGTCTTAGTCCTTTCCATGTAATATTTCAATCCAAAGCTTTTGCACTGTGAATGTCTGGCTAATTATCAGATCTTTGAGAAAATGCAGATTAAACTCTCTGAATACTAAACTACATCTCCCTTTAATACATTTGCTGTAAACTAGAGTTTGATATTGGGAGCCCAACTTATATTTTAAAAAAGCTTACATATCAAAGGGATCTATTATATAACAACTATTGTGAATCTAAATCCATGGCTAGTGCCCTAACAAGGATCCAAGATGGTCTATATTCTACATGAATTACTTTTTTCCTTTATTCTTCTAATCAAGGTATTGTGTCTTTGGATACAGAACATTTTTTTTTCTAATTTTTTAAATTTAACATTAACAAACTTCTTCAGAATAACTATATCTGAGGGGTAACAGACTCTGTAGAAATGCATCTAAATACTAACCAGGTCTGGGTACTTAGCTTATTGGTAGAGTGCTTGCCTAGCATGCATGAGGTTTACCACCACCATTACCACCACTGCTAAAAAAAAGAAAAAGGCAGCAGAGCTGTATCTATCTGTATAGCATGTTAATTACCTTCCTGAATTATATTCTTGTTAGATGAACCAGTTGATAAAACACTTAAGTTTCAGGCAGCATAAGTGGTTTCATAACCCCAATCAGTGGATATTTGCCAAATGGAATATTCAGTCTTTACCTAGAACTTCCTAGAGCAGAAGGATTAAAAAAGAACTCCTTATATCATGTTAAGCATCCTGTTAAATTACCTTCCCATTCAATATTAGTGATGACCTGCTTAACTAAGTAGAACCAATAGGTAGAAGCAGGAGCTGATGTGTCCAGAGGTAGAGACAGAGCAGGGTTTCTACATCATAGTGGCTTTACCTGGCTGCAGGGCTAAACAGTAGAGGGAGATTGTGGGACAGGAGAGGCCATTTGTACATTCAAAACACTTACCTTACACTACACATAGTAGGAATCCTTTTGCCTGCCTGTTTTAGATATTTTAAAAGGTTTAAAATCCTTAAGTTTTCAAATAAATAAAACAAATCAAGCGAGAAAGGATGATTAGTAAGCAAATGTGGCTCCATTTCAGCCTTGCTTCACTGCCTTAAACATAAGGCCTTCCCTCCCTTCCAGTGGAATATCGTCTCAAAATAAAAATCACAAGTAACTTGGAACCACATGAAATTATTGCATCCTATTTTTAGGCTGCTTTCATTATTATTGTTTATATAGATACATATAGATAGCTAGAATCATAGCAAAAATGTTAATGGCCAGGTGCTACAGAACTAAAGTGAAACAAAAAGCCCTAAAAAACAACAGCTATAAACTTTCAAGGCCAACAGGCAACACTTGCTGACGAAGGAAAAGTCAGAACATGGAGGTATTAGAGAGGTGTATGCCAGCTGTGAAGTCTAATGCCAGCTGTGTAATAACAGAAGTGCTTTAGTATACACTGATCAGCACATACAACGCTTAAATTGGGAAAAAAAAAAAAAAAAAAAAAAAAAAAAAAAAAAAAAAAAAAAAAAAAAAAAAAAAAAAAAAAAAAAAAAAAAAAAAAAAAAAAAAAAAAAAACGAATAAAATTCCTTGGGCCAGCAGCAGAAACAGTGTGTCCATTGCCGGCAACAGACACAACACTGGGACAGATAAACCCAAATCCCAGGGCAATAGTACTCATATAAGTCAAAATGTGACAGGAAAGGATTACTCACAAGTGCTATACTCTGTACAATGTTAGCTCTGCCTGAAATTTTACAGCTATAACAAACTGAAGATAAAAGTTCATATTTTAGTGTCAATCATGTTAACTATTTAGTTACAAACCACCTCTTGAAAGAAAGGGCTTACCCTTTAAAGTGTCGAGATGTTTAAAATGGATGACATGCTTAAGTATACTGGTGGTTGTCATTCAACTCTATGTTGGCTGTGTGATTATTAATGAATTTTAATAGAAGACTAATGACCTAAGGCCAAAACTACATTCAGACCCTGCTAATATGTCCAGGCAGATAGGAAATTCAACACGCATACCCACACACAGGCACACACACACATATACACATGCTAAAACTCAAACTAAAAACCTCCCAAAGGAACTGCTTTGTTTGTAGACTTCAATTTGAAGTAGATACCAAGGGCAAGAATAGACCAGTTAAAATTCACCTGAAAATCCCTTCCCAGTCTTCAAATGCGCTAAAACACCACTGACAGCTTAGCATCTCTTCACGTAGGTTACATATAGATGTATTTCTTTGAAACAAATTTCAGATATTTAAAAACAAGTGGCCAGAAGACAAGAGTTATACTGTTGGCAATGTTTATAGTCCACATAGGTATTAGGAAAGACCACATTTATTTCACTAATTCCCCATCAGACATAATATATAAAGGCCACCTTTTATCACTTCATAAAGCTATCTTTAAAAAATTTGTTGCTAGCACAACCTGGTTGTCAAAGCTTCATTATTGATTTTACTATTCAAATGCTTTTCAGATGATTTTTGTTAACAAGGAACTCCACTATAACAGAAACTTAGGTTGAAGTTTTTTTATGAAGGTATGTTCACGGTCTCTTCTTTATTTAAAGTGTGGTAACTCCAATAGTAAACAAGTTGATTTCACGAAGGCTATTATTACTAAATGACTTATGTAGGATGTTATCTACAATTCTCAAGGAGGCAACAGTTCAGACTTCTTAAATGGTCTGTGAATCATCATCTATGCCATGACTGTTTAAATATAATATATATTTAATATGAAAAGCTAGAGCACAAGTGCTTTCTCCCACCCCTGTATTCTGTTTTTGGCCCTCACATATATGGAATGCATTCTTATCCACCCTTTTCACAAAGTCAGGAGAGCTCAGGAAATATAAAGTCAAAAATATACAAATCTTTGTTGTTATTATAATAAGATTTTTTCCATGAATGAAATTACCAAGGACCATGAACTTGGAAAAAGAAATCAAAAAGGAATTTACAATTATTTATCTTCATAGTTCAAAACTGGTCACTTCACAGAAAGACTTCAGGCTTGTTGAATTTTTCTTCTAAAAAGTCATTCTGTAGTGGAGTTTTCTAGGAAAAATTAAACAGCTTTAATAACTGGCCCGCTGGTGTGAGAGCTACCGTGGAATAAATTAGCACAAAAATGGAAAAAAAAAAAAGTCTTATAACTGTTCACTGTTACAGACATAATCAACAAGGTCAGTTACTCTCAAAAGCTCATCTTCTTCCTCTTCTGGTGCCCCTGCTTCCTGCCCACTTGTCCCATTAGAAGCGAGGCTTGCACTGGCTGTGCTGTTGTCCTTAGGGGTCTGAGGCTTCTCAGGTGGCTTGCCAATCAAGTTCTCAATGGCTTTGCCTGGACTCTGTCCGTTAGTTGAAGGTAAATCCACTAAGCTGTAGTCCAAAGGGCTCCCCACTTTACCAACATTTTCAAAGTCCTCTTCCTCATCACTTTCTATCCGATAGGGCTTCTTGGTGCTCTCCTGCTCAGAGGGCAAGACCCTGGGCTGGCTGTCTGCATTTCCATGAGCATTGTCACAGCTCTCCTCGTCCGTTTCAATCCTGTGCAGCCGTTTTCGGGATGGTTTGCCTTCTTCTTCCTCCTCATCTGCTTCTGAATACTCATCTGTGCTCCGGCCCCGCTTTCGAATTGACTGCTTTGATTCTTCAGCTAGCTCATCATCTTCAGAGTTCTTGGATGCATAGCTCTCTAGAATAAACAGCACATTTAAGCTATTGGCATAGTGAACCATAAATGGAATTCAATACTCTTCTCTTACTCTTTTCATTCCATGTTCTGCTTTTGCCCTGTGTTCATCATATTTAAATATTTCCCTTCAGTAACTTTATTGATTCCTCTTAGTAACATAATAATACCTAATATGATTTATAGTGTACTTTACATGTGGTTTTTGGAAAGAGCAGGTTTCCTAGGGAAGAAATCGGATGGTCCTTGAATTAAATGAAGATGAATAAGGTGATCACACAAACTAGGAAACTACAATTAGGGAAACATAAATTAGGCCCAACATCAAGGAAATCACATAAACATAAGGAAAGATTAATACTGGGCACATCATGCTGCAATTCTTATTTTGTAATATGCCCATGGTAGTTAGTGAATCTCTCATGTCTCTATATTTAGATCATAAGTGATCCCACCTGGTCTCATAGCTTTGCACAGCCACTTATTACTGATGACTCTTATTTATTTAGTGATTACTAAATACTAGACTCCATATAAAACTTCACCGTTTATGTTTAAAAAGCATAACAGACATCTAAAACCTAATGTGACTAAACCTGAGCTCCAAAACTTCCTCCTTAAATGAAACTGTCTTAGTTCTGGACTATTCTATTGTTATGAGTACTCAATAGAAATAAAACCATTTTCTTTCATCTAATCCATACATAAATCCTTTTGAATTGTCTTTAAAATACCTTCAATTTGCCGACTTTTCACTCCTCTACTGCTACTGCCTAAGTCTTGCTCAGTATTATCTCTTACAAGGACTAGCTCAGTAACCTAACTGGTCTCTAAGCTTCAGCTCTTGTCCCTTTCAATTTACTCATAACGCAAGTTTCTCAACAAATTAAAACCTAACTTGGATAGCACTCATTCATTCACCTATCACTCAAAATAGAATCCAGTCTGTGCAGTGCTCTATTCTGTGCTGTCCATTAGGACAGGCATAAGTCATGTAATTATTTTAAATTTAAACAGTTCCATTGTCACACCAGCTGTACTTCAAGTGATCAATAGCCACATGAAACTAGTACTTAGTGTACTGATCACAGATACAGAATATTCCATCATCACAAAAATTCAATTAAGACTGCTGCTCTCCATCAGAAATTATAAATTTTTCTGGGAAAAGCAGGCTCTGATCTCTGACAGATTTTCAACTTAAAATGGATGGTCATGTTCATCTTTCAGTAAAACTTGATTTGCAAAAAGTTTATGCAAACAAGAGGCCTGTGTTTGCTGACTTTTTCTTTACCATCTGGCACCCAGTGATCTCTTTCTGAGGGGAAACCCTCACTTAGCTCTAGCACCCATGGATCCTCTTCCATTCCCTGAAAATGCCAGCTGCCAAACTGCCTTAAGGTCTTCACATTTTCTGTCAGTATCACTTTGTTTTTCCCTAGTACTAGGGAATGAACTAAGGCCTTCATGCTAAACTGCACCCTTAGCCCTTTTAAAAATTTCTGTGACAGAGTATTTCTCAGTGGTCATGAACTTGCACAGATAAGGCTCAAACTTTCAGTTCTCCCTCAGGCTTGCACAGTGCTGGGAACTGTATATGTGCACCACTCTGTCCAAGCAATATTACTCTCCTTTACTATCTCTTCCTTTCCTATTAAAAAGTAAGTTATATGAAATTTAATGTTATTCTTCGTTAAATTCCTAGCACTATTAAGGGCCTAATTCAATACTGTATTTAATGACTGAATTAATGGTTGAGTATTTGTCTTTATGACACATGAAGGTAAAAAAAATGTCAAAAAAGACATTCACCTCCCTCTTATAGCCTCACACACACAGATATTTAGACACCCCCCCCTTCTTTCTTTCTTGGACCTTGTGCTTGCCAGTCAAGCACTTGTTCTACTGAGCCATCTCCCCAGGCCCACCCTTTTCTTTCTTGCTTTGCCCTCAAACTCTTATTTCACAAAAATAAAATGGTTAAAATAGATCACATGTGAATTAATTGTATAAGAAAGAAAGGGGGATGGGCCAGGAAGATAGCTTGGCGGCTTAAGCTTGCCTGCCTGGCAAGTACAAGGCCTGAGTTTCTGAGTTTGATCTCTGACATTGCAAAAAAAAAAAAAGCAACTCCCCAGGATGAACATCATAATTATACATTGCAAACATGTACTAATAAAAATTAAAATCTGAACAAAAGAATTAAAAGTCAAACTTGGGAAATAATTCAGTAATAATTACAAAGACTAAATGGGTACGAAAAGTTTATATTTTACAGCTTCCCCTATATTTTTGGTTTGTGATAAGTTAATGACAAGCAAGGAGAGAATCAGTAGATAATTTGGTTTGAAACTGTTCAGCTACTCATGATTAAGTTATTTTAAAGTGAGGGCCATGAATAAGGTGGCAGAAAAGGGAAGAACAGAATAAGCCATAAAGCAGACCTCAATTTACTAAGATTCTTAGTTTCTTTTTTTTTTTCCTGTTTGCGGAACCAGGGATTGAACTCAGGCCCTTGTGTGTGCCAGGGAAACACTTACTCTACTGAGCCATCTCCCTGGCTCCTAAGATTCTTAGTTTTAATGAAAAATATAAAATTGAGTATGGTGGAACATGCCTATAATCCCAGTACTTAGAAGGCTGAGGCAGGAGTTTTGCTGACTGTAGCTTGTGCCTGTGAGAGAAGACCATCTCTGCGAGTTCAAGCCAGCACAATGAAACCCTGTCTCAAAAACACCAAAACAAATGAACAAATAAAAGGAGCACCATAAATTTGAGGCGGTCTGGGCTATTCAGTGACTCAAAGCCAGCATGAACTACACAGTAAGACAAATGTCTCAAAAAAGTAATAAAATGTATGTATGTATGTATGTATGTATGTATGTATGTATGTATGTATGTATGTATTTGCGGGGCAGGGGAATTGAACTCAGGTCCTTGCGCTTGCCAGGGAAGCGCTTATTCCACTGAGCCATCTCCCTGGCTCAAAAAAGTAATAAAATAAAAAAAAAAAAAAAAAAATTAGGCCGGGTGTGGTGGCGCATGCCTGTAATCCCAGCACTCGGGAGGCTGAGGCAGGAGGATTATTATGAGTTCGAGCCCAGCCTGAGCTACAAAGTGAGCTTAGGGCCAGCCTGAACTGCATAGTGAGACCCTGCCTCAAAAAGACAAAAAAAAAAAAAAAAAATTAATGGTTATGTTGACTTAATCAAAATCTTACCAAGTGACATTTATTTGAACCATTACTAGTGACCAGGAACCAAATGGAACTTATCTCAAAGATACTCTTGATTTTTATATATTAATTTTTTAAAAAATACAAAAATCACAGCCCTGACTTTATGATGTCCACTGCTGCTCTGTCCCTGTTCTATTTATGAGGAAGATCTGTTGCTTACCTTCACTCTCAGAGCTGGAAAGTCTGCGCTTGTGAATGCGCCTTATTTCTTTGCCACGTCGTAAACTCTTTTGGGAACCATCACTTTCGGAATCTTCTTTGTAATTAATTTGTCTTTTCTGGTTCCTCCTTGACCGCCTTCTCCGAGTTTCTACAAAATCATCACTAAAATCATCGCTAAAGTCACTTTCTATTTAAAAAAAAAAAAATACAAATTTAAGTCCATTAAGTAGCAATTAGAATAGGCTATAAAAAGTGTGAAACTAAGCACAGTTGTGATAAAATTTTATTTTTTCTTTCTTTCTTTCTTTTTTTTTTTGGTGGAACCAGGGATTGAACTCAGGCCCTTGTGCTTGCCAGTGAAGCACTTATTCCACTGAGCCATCTCCCTGGCCCTGTGATAAAATTTTAGATGAATAATAGCTGAGATTTTTCTGGTCATACTAAAGATTAAACTATTGTCCCATATATAGAGGAAACCCTCTAAAACTGAGCCACACCCCTAATTTTTATTTTATTTTGAGGGAGGGTCTTACTACAATTGCCCAGCCTGGCCTTGAAATTATGATCCTACTCCAGCTTTCCAAGTAGCTGGGATTACAGGTGTGTACCACTACAAAGAACTGGACAAAAACTTCAAAAAATCTTGTCTTTTTAATGCCAAACCTCACAAAGGTACTATTACCAGTTAATTCCCAAAATAAGGAAATGTTTTAAGGGGAAACTAGTGTGTAGCTCAGTGATACAACTCTCTCCTAGCATGTACCTTTGACTTGATCCTTAGCAACACACAAAAAAGGTTTTAATACATTAAAAAAAATCTTTTTATTTACTCTGGAGCTACTGGGGCAGGTGCATACCTGACACAACTCTTACTGGTGGGTAGTCACCAGAACTTTCCTCCAAATAATCTGCTGTTCCTATATTTGGGCTGTTCTCTTACTAATATAACCCTTTAACCAAAGAGAACTTATAAGTCTACATATTTCCCAGATATACAAAATTAAGAGTTTCAATGTTTGGGCTGGCAAGATAGCTCAGCAGTCTAAAGTGTCTCTCAGGGACCGCAGTTCGATCCCCAGCACCACATGCCATGCCAGCCCCTCCCCCCAGAGCGGCCTGAGCTGACCCCCCACCCCCGTAAAAAAAGAATCCATGATGTGTAGCGAGACACTGTAATAAATAAATGAATTTAAAAAAAAAAGAGTTTCAATGTTTGCTCCTCTCTGTGTGGAATATAATCTGTAAAGCACACAAGTCTACTTACCATTGCAAGTATTGGTAAATAGCATTGCTGTAACCCTGATCGATAAAATAGAATGAGATTATAGCTTTATCTAAGAGCTGTTTTCCAGAAGTGTTTACAAATTACAAATTATTACATTCTACCTTCTTATTCGCCAAAGAATTTCCAAGGAGCTAGCTATTAGTTCAAAGTGGTTTTTTACAGGCCAAATCTTGGATAAACCAAATCCAAAAAGTGATGGTAATATAGTATTATCCACTAAAAAAAAAGAAAAGAAAAAACTTAGGAAAAATGTTTCTTTTTTTTTGGTGGA
Organism: Ctenomys sociabilis; assembly: GCA_004027165.1. NCBI lineage: Eukaryota > Metazoa > Chordata > Mammalia > Rodentia > Ctenomyidae > Ctenomys > Ctenomys sociabilis. The sequence continues at coordinate 34,477 of PVKA01005474.1, forward strand.
ACCAGGGATTGAACTCAGGCCCTTGTGCTTGCCAAGGAAGCACTTATTCCACTGAGCCATCTCCCCAGCCGCATGAAAAATGTTTCTTATAAAACAATGAGTAGTAAATAGAGAAAGTATAACAAGTTGAAAAATTCAAGGAATAATCAACAGTGATTATTTTAAAATTATTACAAGCCAGGCGTGGTGGCCCATGCCTGTAATCCCAGCACTTGGGAGGCTGAGGCAGGAGGATTGTTGTGAGTTCGAGACCAGCCTGAGCTACAAAGTGAGCTTAAGGCCAGCCTGAACTGCATAGTGAGACCCTGTCTCAAAAAGTAAAAAAAAAAAATTATTACAGTAAAAGCACATTCATTCCTCTCAAAATACTCTCGCTTCAAACACAGCCCATTCTTGCTACTTTCTGAAGCAGTTTTGGAGGTTCCATGTTCTGAGTGTTTTTAAGTGGTGCAAACAATAAAACAGTGAAAATACTGCTGCCACATGCCGTTCATGTGAAAGGCAGGCTCATAATAATATTCTGGAGTATCCTCTTGTGTTCCCTCCCTGAAGCCAAAATGACCATGAAAAGGAAACAGTCTGAATCAGTTCAGGACACTGAGATAGCCATAGTAGTACAAGTAATGATACCAAGTATTTTGTTATGTCCAGAACATGGGATCCCTGGGAATGTGGCTTAAAGTAAGAAAATAAAAATGAGTAAGGAATACAGCTCAGTAGCAGAGCACTTGCCTCACATATGTGAAGTGCTAGGTTCAATCCCCAGTACCCTTTATACAAAGTCAAGATTAGTAAAATAAAATTTGATTAAGAGAAACATGAATAAATGGAATGTGTAAGTCTAGGTTATACTGCGGATTAGGAAAATAATGATACAGGAATACTCTGTTATATCTGAATGAACAAGTCTGTTAAAATCTTTGATTTAGGTAAAGATACTGTGGGTTATATAAGAAAATTTCCTTACATTTTGAAAGAATCATTGATTAAGAGGTATGGCTTTACCATTAATTCAAAAAATTTAGAAAAATATAAAAGAATAAAACCCATAGAGTATGACCAGAGTCAGACAGCACTCATGTTTACAGCACTTCTTACATGAGAAAACAGCTACCTATTTGCTAATTATATAAGGCACACTTTCAATTCAGATATTGATGAAGTTTTTTATAATGAAGATAAAAGGCATGGGAACAGTACCAAAGGGATTCACCACAATTCTAAATGAATTTTATATAAATTAACACATCAACTACTATGTATTTTTTCAGTGTACCCTATGAAAAAAATATAGTTAATAATGAGCCATGAGGTCTCAAAGTTGTATCAGAAGGTTTATTACAATTGACAGACTTCATAAACTCATTAATTCTAGAAATCATGTCCCTTCACTGACTTGAGATAAAATGGGTACAAGAGATTGTTACCAGAGTCTCTGCTGTTCTCCTCGGACTCTTCCTCCTCATCATCATCTGAGTACTTCTTCTTTGGGGTCTTTCTGCGCAAACGCCTGCTCTGCCTCATTGGCCGAGAGGGATGTCGCCTTAGTCTGCGGCTACAGAAATCAGTGTCACTGTCATCATTAGATGGTGGATCGTCTTCACTTTCATCTAGGTTTTCATCAGAAACAACAAATTCATCTTGAGATCTGTCTCAGGGAAAAAAAAAATTCATTATGATGATGCATTAGAACCAAAAAACACATTTTTGAACAGTTGAGTTCAAACTTCAGACATTCCATAATTGTTTTCATTTCTAGATTCTGACCACATCTCCAACAGTACATTATTTTGTTCCCCAACAGAACCCAGGACCTTCATATTTTGTGACAGGATCTGGCCAAGTTACCAAGCTGCCTGGGATAGGCTCAAACTCACAATGTTTCTGCTTCAGTATCCATGTTGCAGGGATTATATAGGCATGCAACATTATGCATGGGTATTACTTCTGAATTTCTTCTATTGGTGGTAATGGGGAATGAACCCAAGGCCTTTGCACTGAGCTGTATCCCTACTCCTTTTTATTTTGAGACAGGGATTTCAAGCGATAGAATTCCCCAGTGAACTTACAGCTTTCCTCTCAGCTCCACAGAGTGCTGAGATTACAGGTATGCACCACCATGCCCAGCTATGACTGAACACTGAAGTAACCATAACCTACGTTTTTATTTTGCTCTAAACAAGAACCAGAGCCAGCATTCTGTATCTGCTTTAAACACCCTAAAATATGAGAGATTGTCTATGTACACCAAAAGTAAAAGACCTACTGCAGTATGGCCAAGCCTTTCTACCTCCTCAGCTCTTATACAACCAGTATCTAGAAAACAGGGTCAATCTGGGTGTGTTGGTGCACAACTACAATCCTAGCTTTCAGGCGGCTGAGACAGGAGAATTTATGGTCAGATTGAACTATATATCCCAAAGACCAGTGTCAGAAAAGAAAAAAAAGAGTCAATGGCAGACCATATACCCATCACTAATCTTGAATTCATCTTCACTCTCTTCTTCATCCAGGTTGCTATCACTGTCTAGATCATTTAGACGCCGGCGTTTCTTCCTGCGAGCAGCAGCTGCCCTCTGAGGTCGTTTGTTTTCTTTTCTTTCTTCCTCTAAGATAGTAGAGATGTCTTTTCCACGGTGACCTGTAATGGTGGAGATGTCTTTTCCTCGGCCAACTCCTAAGGGGAGAAATAACTACGTTTATTAAATGTTTCCCTTAATCTACAAACTGTCCTTCTGCATCTGAATTCTTCCTACAAGTACGCTGATTTCTAGGAACAAGACAAAGATGTCCACTGTCACCATTTACTCAATATAGTTTTGGAAACTTTAGCCAGATAATTAAACAAGAGAAATATATAGAAGGATAACAATAGGAAAGGAAGAAGTTAAATTATCATTATTTGAGGGTGACATAATACTCTACATAGAAGACTCCAAAGTCTCCAGTGAAAGACTTGAATAACCAAATCCAGTAGCTGTTTTAGTCAACTCTCAAAATTCAGTAGCCTTCTTGTACACAAACAATAAACTCTCTGAGAGAGAAATTAGGGAAACTATGACTTTCATAACAGTATCCAAAACAATAAACATAGCCATCAATCTAAAAAAGAAGTAAAATACTACTACATTGAATACTGCAGTATTCTGAAAATGATTGAAGAGAATATCAGAAAATGGAAAGATATTCTCTATTCTTGGGTAGGAAGAAACAACATAGAGAAAATGACCATGCTTCCTACAATTGTTACAGAAAAAGCAATTCTAGGCAAAAAGGCAAGGTGGAGGGAAGGATCATAATCTGTAACTTGAAATTATAAAGATTCTATGATTAAAGACAGCATAGTACTGACCAAAACAAACAAAAAAAGATCAATGAAACAGAACAGATTAGAAGATGCAGAAACAACTCCAAACATACTCAGCAACCTTAACTTTGAAAAAGAAGACAAACACCTTTACTAGAAGAAAGCCTCTCTAATACATGATGCTGGAAAAACTGGCTAGCCACATGTCAAACATTAAAATTAAACCCATTATCTTTTATCATGCACTAAACTTAAAATCAAAATGGATCGAAGATTGAAATATTAAAATAGAAACATTAAATCTGTCGGAAGATAGACTATGTAAAACTCTTGAAGACACTGGTGTAGGCAGTGAATAATACCCTGTTCACATAGGAAGTACCACAAAAATCAAGAACTGGGATTTCATCTCAGTAAAAAGCTTTTTATTCAGCAACAGAAACCACCAAAAGACTAAACTGTGGGCAAAACTCCTACCAGACATTCCCTGACCAATGATGTTGAATTAGACTCCCCCAGACTTAAAGACCTGATCCAAAAAGGGGTGTCTGAGATGAGTGTGTATAGTTTGGATGAAGTACTAATGGCAAATAAATATACGAAAAAATGTTCAGCATCACTGGTTATTTGAAAGTCACAAATTAAAATAATGCTGAGATTCCATCTCCCTGCAGAAAGAATGGCTGTCATCAAGAAGTTCACCAATAACAAAAGCTGGTAGGGCTGTGAGGAAAAAGGAACCTTCTTCACTGTTGGTAGGGGGGAAAGGGGTCCAACCACTATGGAAATTGGTGTGGAGATTCCTCAAGAAATTAGGACTAGAAGTCCCATTTGACCCAGCCATTGTCCTTCTTGATATCTTTTCAAAAGAACTAAAAAACCAGAGATTTAGAACAGTGGTGAAGCACCTGTCTGGTGCTGAGTTTGATTCCCAATATAAACAAACAAAAACATCATACCACAGTGATATATATATATATATGTCCATGTTTATAAGAAGCACAGTTTATTTTTTATTTTTTGCTACTGGAAATTGAACTCGGGACCTTGCACTTACCAGGCAGGCAGTTATGCTGCTGAGCTACCTCTCTGGCAGGAGTACAGTTTATAATAGCTGAATCTTGGAAAAAACCCAAATCCTATCAACTGATGAACAGATAAAGATGATGTGGTTTTTTTTCTACTCTGATATACAGAAGGATAAGCTCAAAACACTTCAAGGTAACAGATAAACCCTGAGACCCTACTCTTAAGTGAAATAAATTGAACACACATGTAAATACCACACTATTTCTCTGGTGTGAGAAACCAAAAGTGTAAATAAGAACCAAAATATGTAGCAAGTATTGTGAAATAAGAAGAAAATGTTCAAATGGAGAGGGAAACGAGGAAGAAAGGAAAAGAAAAAAAAAAGTAAAAAATAGAAGCACAGATTTTGTAAGTGAGAGGAAAGGAGTTAAAAAGAGGAATAAGATAAATAAATTATGTATAGTTACAAATTCTCTATGATGAATGGGATTGTTGTGTGTAACAAAAATGTACTGATAAAAGCAGATAAATAAAAAAACCCAAATATGGTATCTCACAACTTCAGGTGACACAACTGTCATCCAGACAGAATTAGGATTTGTTTTACAACTGAACTGAATTCATAATGTAAATAGCCCCCTCCCTCCCCCAATTTTGTGGTACCGGGGATTGAACTCAGGATCTTCTTATTCTACTGAGCTATCTCCCCAGCCCCTAAGAACCTCTTATATTTTGTATTAATTCATGTAGCACAATACCTATTTGTGGGGTAGCACTATGGAAAGATGCAATTTAGACAGTTTTAGTAGAGTTACAGTTGTGCAGCCACCACTACCAAGCAATTCATAAGTATTTTTATCACCCCCAAAAGAAACCTAACATCTATTTGCAGTCACTTTTAAAAACCTCTAGAAAGAAGTTAAATGATGTTTTTTACCCTAAGCTATGTTTTTAGAACACAAAAAGTGGGACATTTCTGGAAATCGGGTAACATTTTTAGTCCCATCTTTAAAAATCTTATTTAAGTCTTTTCAGTTTTCGTAATAACCAAGAAAAGCTCAATGTTCCCACTTTAGACCACAGGGACTCAACTAATATAGTACTTTAAATCATGCTACCTTTAGAAGTATGAAATTAGTAAATGAATTTTTAATAGCCTATTTTAAATAAACACTTCAGACTTGTATTACCTAGAAATTTTAAGACTCTGTAGGCTACAAAGACTACAGAAAAGTTTTATTAGTATTCCATTTGGAATCAGAGTAAATAATTTGGGAATTTGAAATAACGTGTTGGCAGAATTATATGATAATGATTAAACACATACCTCCCCCATCAGCCTCTTTGATATCATCTTCTATAGCTTCATCAATTGCTTCATCAAACTCATCAAATCTGAAACACACAGGATAATCACATTACAGCCTATCCTGGCATACACACATATATGTACCTGCTTGGTGCTACAGAGGAATGAACATAGCACCTTCACATTGAGCTACTTCAAGGCTTCCTAAGTAGAATCTTAATCTCAGGCTCTGAAATATGTTGCTCAGGCTGGCCTCAAACTCGTGGTGATTCTCCTGTCTCAACCTCTCAAATTCTGGGATTACTGGTGTACACTGCCACACCTGGCTGGTTTTTGACTTTTAAAATCAGTTTTCTGGGCTGGTGAGATAGCTCAGCAATCTAAAGCACCTGCTTAGGCAAGCGCACAGGGACCTCAATTCAATTCCTTGCACCACATGCCGCACCAGCCCCCTCCCCAACCAAATCAGTTTTATGCTATGTTGGTGGTCAACTAAAAATTAAAAAAAAAAAAAAATTTTCCCCCAGGTATACACTTATTCTACTGAGCCATCTCCCTGGCCCAAAAATTGTAGAAGGATTTTTTTTTGTGTGTGTGGCTACCTCAGGCTGCCTTAATAAGGGCGAGTCTAGTGCTGCTTGTGGAGCTGGGGATCAAACCACGATTCCCTGTGCCTGACTGTGTTTGCCCAAGCAGGCACTTTAAACAACTGAACTAACCAGCAATTAACTAAAAAGTTCAAATCTTAAAATCCTAACTATCAAAGCAGTGGTATTAGGAGGTAGGACCCTCAAGAATTAGATTAATGCTTTCATAAAAGAGGGCAGAGAGAGACTATATGATGTTATAGTGACAAGAGCCACACATGAGGAAACGTATCAGATCTGGCCTAGAGTCTCAATACCTTTTCTACCATGTAAATATAATCCATAAAAAGTAAGTTTTTGTTGTTTATAAGCTATCCAGTTTGTCTGTCTTTTTCTCTTCTGTTTTATTTTTTCAGAGACAGGGTCTCACTATGCATTTCTGGCTGATGTTGAACTCACTTTGTAGCCCAGGCTGGTCTCAAACTCACGGTGATTCTCCTGCCTCAGACTACTGAGTGCTGGTATTACAGGTGGATGCTACTGGTATTTTCTTTTTAGTAACAAAAAAATTAATTTATCATTTGAGTGAGACAATGTGATTTGATGGAAAGAACATTAGATGAGGAAACAAATGATAAGGTTTTAACAAGCTAAGCTACTAATGGTGTGATAATGGAAAAAATAACGCCTTTTATTATCTGGTGGCAAAAGGAAAACAGATTTCATTTGTTAATTCTTTTACTATGTAATTAGGCACTTATTGGCATGTATTATTTGTCAACATTATGCTAGGTATAAAGGTACATGAGGATGCATAATACACATGGTCTATCTTTTACATTAATAGTTTGTGAGGGAGAGAAACATTAGTGAATTAATTTTAATCACATGATATAAACACAAATGCTTTTAAAGAGAACAACTGGTTGGTAGGAAGGTATACAGGGATGAGATCTAATCTAACAGAGATTACAAAGAAAAACTGAGATGAAAATTACAGACACAGCAAACAGCACAGGCAGAGGCTACCAGATCACAGTGGAGTGAATGCACAGTGAACAAGGATGTGGACGAGACGGCGTAAGCAGAGGTCAGACTGCAGCACACTGCAACCTTTTTTTTTTATTCCCTCGAGACGGTCTATCTACTTCAGGCTGCCCTTGAAATAGTCTCACATTTGTGGCAATCCTCCTGCCTTGGCCTAAGATAGTTATCTCTGGAAAAGATAACTGCCCAAAATTCTGTGTCTATATAGACAATACAGGTAATAGATCTATAGATGGTCATTACCCAAGAGTTCTATATCCATAGAACCTATTTACTGCTAATTTAAAATATTGGAAAAATTTGTGCCTATTCTGACATTTTTTCCCCCTGTTCATGCTCCTTAGTATAGTAACACCATCTAATACATTTACATTGTACTAGTTATAACAAGTGATTTGGAGGCAGTTAAAATAGAAGATGTGATGGTTCTATGTGAGTACTCTATTTTTTTCTTTGAAAAGATAACATATTTATTGGTGGAAAGAAAGCTTCTGTCTGAGAGAGGGAAAGAAGGGGACCAGAATGGACTGCCCAAGTATTCTGTGTTTATACAAAGGATATGAATATCTGCATATTTTTTGTATCCTTGGGAACAGTGGATTTTTTTTCTTTTCCTTTACAATGCTAAGGATCAAACACATGCTCTACCACTGAACTACATTCTAAGTGCCTTCGTTCTAGAATCAGTTGCCTGCAGCTACCAATGGAAAGCATATATACAACTACAAATGATCACTATGAAGAGAAAGCCAAATGTTTCTGGGTCATGCTACCTGTAAAAGTATTTTATAATCTTTAACTAGAGCCATTTTCATGTATTTCATACCTGTAGCTTATGCATTTCCTTGTTCTTGTTGACCTTCTTTCAAGCAAGTTTGCTTTAGATTTTTTTGAATCTTTTTTCTTTTCTTCTTGATCTTCAGAAAAATCTGGTTCCTTTAGAAATACAGTAAGTACACAGATATGACAGGATACAGTTTCTTGGAATTAGTTCTGTGATCTCCCTCTAGGCACCATTGTTAAAGGTTTCAAAAATTTTGAGAATACCCTCCCCCAAAGCAAATACACATGGGAGTATTAATTACTATACAGATTAAAAAAAGGAATACTTGTGATCAAAGGATTAAACATACCTGTATTAAAATTCTTAACATTACTAATATTATAATTACTGGTTAAAAATTATCAGAATGAAGTTTTTCATTGATAAAACTTTTTAATCAATAACTAAATCTTACATTATAAAATACATACATATACTTAGTGAATGAAATAACTAATTTGAAAGAAAGGTAATTTTTTTGGCAGAACTGAGGATTGAACTCAGGCCCTTGCACCTGCCAGGAAAGTGCTTATTCCACTGAGCCATCTCCCCAGCCCCAAAGGTAATTATGCTGAAAGAAAAATAACAAGCTATTTAGGCCTGTGGTTTAATTGACTAAGCCTTCACAAGACTTTATGAAGAAAACATCTTAATTTAAAATGGGAAACTATGATCCACGATTCCACACACAACCACCTTTCTTAAGTATAGATTCAAAAATGCAAGCCAATAAACAGTACTTAATCAAACCAAACTGAGTAGCAATACAAATTAAAAGTTTCAATTACTCCTAAAGCAGGAAATTAAAGTCAGATCTTCCTCAACTATTCTTTGTTGTTTTTTTGTTTTTTTAAAAAAACTATTCTTCAGTCATTTTACATAAACTACTAGACATGGTGGAACACAGCTCTAACTAGCACTTGAGAAGGTGAAGCTGGAGGACTGCCCTGAGATCCAGACCAGCCTGGGCTACATGGTGAGTTCAAAGCCAGCCTAAATTATAAAATAAGATCCTATCTCAACAAATAAACAAACAATTTTACATAAATAACATAAAAAAGTAAACACAAGATTACCCAGATTAAGCTAAAAATATTTAATAGTTCAACAAAATGATCTATAAATTTAGTTTGGATGTGATATCACATTTTTAGGTTATCTGCATACACATAAGATCAATTATGAAGGACTATGGGTAATCTCAGGTCTCAAACTTTCAATTTTAATAAACCAGGTATATATTTAAAACTAATCACACTACATGATAGGCTAAATTTTAGAATAATCATAGCAGTCTTTTCTTTATAAATACTATAAACCAGAAACTTACTTGTGGAGGAATGATGTTTTCAATACTGATACCCACATATACCAAACGTTCTTTCCTTTAAAAGAAAAAGTACATAAAAAGAAAGATTAGTTAAGAATAAAATTGCTATGAAAAATCACTAATGCATATAATCAAATTATAATTCATGGTAATGGAAGACTAAGTCACAAATATATTTATAAAACAATGTAGGTTAGTATCTGTGCAAAGTACTAAATTTTCTAAAGAAATGGACACATATTTCTGAACTGATTCACACCAGTGAAATAAAACCTTTCACTAATAAAGACAAGGAGGCTTCATGAAGAATCCCTTCTGTGACTTGTTTATTGACTCTCAGTATGTACAGGTTTCAGCAAACACTCCCAGGAGCCCTCTTTCTGTCCCTAATGTGCTACCCACTCTCAGACAGAATGCTCCTGTCTGACAGAGGGACAGTCCCGTTATTCACACACAGAATTATGCCAAAATTATCACACACAAAATTATGCCAAAATTGTATCCTTGGGAACAGTGGACTAATTGTAACTACACACTCTTAATCCCAGCATCCCACACTTCATCTGAGCATCACACTACATTCAGCCACCTCTGAAAAGTCTAACTTTTCACAGTGTAAGGCTTTGGGGATATCTTTCGACATGAGCTGTAACACAGGATTACATCTCCCATCCTTTTCTAATTTTTTATTTTTGAGATAGGGTCTTGCTAAATTGTTGAACTGCACAGACTAGGCTTGAATTTGTGATCACGACTCCTACCTCAGACACTCAAAGTGGTGGAACTACAAGCATGTGCCACTACATGTAACTGTCATAATGTAACTTAATTATTAGACAGCCAGCTTTGATTGAATAAACTAGTTTTTAAAAGTTAGAATATTTTAACCAATAGTATGTATACATATACAATCATAATCTTATAAATATCATTATAAAAAAGAATCATGTATAATAAAACCTTTTCAAGGTGTGAGTAAATGACACAGACTACTCAGTTCTTGCTAAAAAGTCAAACAGTGCAGAGATATGGCTCAGTGTTGTACAGTGCTAATAAAGGAATCTTTAAAGCCAGAAGACAAGGATCTGAACCACCAGTGACATTTCTATAGCTTCATTTCCAAAAAACAGACTTTTACAAGTTCATTTCAACAAATCTGAAATAATAACTATGTAGCACCAGAGCTTTCTCTAACTTTTGCAACGTTAATCCAACACAATAAAGATAGCTGAATTCTGACATGCTGTGATATGTTAAAATGAATTAAAATAGTAACAACTCTTCTTCCCTTTGCTTGTAACTTCCTTTTAGGAGGGAAATTAATGCAGTTTCTTGTCTTCATCCTTTCAGACTGCAGCCTTTACTGCCCTAATATTTCAGCATTATGGAACAGTGATAAAATGCCCACAGGAAATAATTTAAAGGAAAGGTTGATTTTGGTGCAGTTTCAGAAGTGTTAGTCCACACCTCGCGCCACTGCTTCTGGGCCTCTGATAAGGAAGAAATACTTTGGTGAAAGAGCAGGCCAGAGAAGAAAAGCAGACCTCATTCTGCTGTGAACTCCTGAATGAGTTGAAGGAGCCATTAGGAGCCAGTAGGGTCAGGTGCAGCACACAGGTTGCTGGAGCTGTAGCTCTGAAGGGCCGAGATAGGTCCTTTCTTCTTGGGTTTTTCTCTTTCCTGGGTTTTGAGCTGCCATGAGGTAAGGAGCTTTGCTCTACACCCTTCCACAGTAATGCTCAGACTTACTGCAGGCCCAGACTTAACACACCTATGAATCCTTGACTTTTTAACAACAATCCCATAGATAGGTTAGGGAAAATGTCATTATGAAAATGACTAATCAATTTTATTTTTTATGAGCAGAATATATTTATTGAGGGAAAGAAAGCTCCTGTCTGAGAGAAGGATAGGAGGTGGGGCCTGAGTGGGTTGTCCCTGACAAATCAATTTTACTAAGAACTTAATGAATGGTAAGAATTGTGCTACTTATAAAAAGAAATAGCCTAAGAAAGACTTCATGGTTTGATCTCCCTCTTATTAAACATGTGTGACATATACTTTAAAATGTGATTGAAAACTATGGTGAATGTTTAAACACACACACAGTCATAAATCCCCCTCAAAATACTCTTAAGAACACATTTATCCTATGATTTTTGCTACTTTCTCAGTCTTTTATAAATGCCTTCAATTGTGCTGTCATGGCTGACTAAATGTCCTAGATAAAAGTCAAAATGTTTTAATCTCAAGAAACAGCTACAAGTTTCATGGCACCAGATCCAGTGAATAATGAGGACACACCTTAATGCTTCTATAAGCCTGCCTTTTCCATTGGATGGCAGCAGGCAGCAGCATTCAAGTTTTTGTCACACTTCTAACAGACACTTAGAAAAAACAACTTCAGAATTGCTTCAAAAACTTGGGAAAACAATGGGATAGTGCATCTGAGATGATTGGAATATTTTTAAAGGATTAATGACTATATATTTTGCTTACCCCCAGTATCTGTCCTTTTCTAAAGTCTTTACCGAGATAGTTTTTTCTTTGTATCTTTTAAATCTCTGCTTTCATTTGGCAAATATTTCCTTCCTCAGTTTAACTGAAAAATACTTTTCACATGTACCACGCTAGGGCAAGGTGAGGTATTCGTAGGTAAATATGACGTAATTCCTTCCATCACAATCATGTAACAAGTGACAATAGACTGTTATGAACAGGTACAATGGAAACATGGAAAAGCTAAAACTTAATTTTGTCTGAAGAGCTGTGAAACATGAGAAAGCTTTAAGCTTATGGTAACATTTGAGTAGGATCTTCAAGGTAAATATTTCTCTTCACATCATTCTGTTGTTTAGTAATGTTAGGGAAAGATAACCATCTCACTACCCTCAGATCGGACTTATAGTGATTCTCTTGTTTTCAGTCTCCCAAGCGCTGGGATTACAGGCATGCACCCCAAGTCTTAATCACCGACTCAGGGTGCCCCTAGGGCAGGGCCAGCATGGCAGGCTGGGGATTGGATCTCCAGCGCCTGCATGTGCCTAAGCAGGAGCTTTAATGCTCTGGGCTACCTGGCTGGCTCTAGAATTCTAAAATATCACATTTCATACAGTATTGCAGCTCCCGATCTATAGTTGCTGGCTACTCATAAAACACTCACTGACACCTTCTGCCTTTTCACTAGGTAGTACAGCTAGCTGAGATAGAGATCATATTATGTACATTCTCCTCTTGAATATATACTGCTTTTTACCTCAAAAGGCTCTACCCTACCATCTAGGGCAGTGATGGCCAAGCTTTTAGAACTTTCAATGATAAACAGCTGTGACAGGTGTGCCACATATACACCATCACTGGTATAGTGTAAAAGATAGCAAATAAAACTTAACTAAATGCAGAGACAGAGAGAGAGAGAGAGAGAGAGAGAGAGACAGAGAGAGAGAGAGAGAGAGAGAAAGAGAACTGAAAAGAAAGTCTAAAAATAAAAAGTGGTTGGAAATGTAGCTTAGCATTAGGGTCCTACATTCAACACACAGTATTTTAAAACAATAACAAAAGACACCCACAAAACAAACAAATGTTGAGTTCTATAGTGCTACAGATTAGTCCCATGAAAATCACCTCTAACAGGTAGATACCTTACTATAATAAAGACTGCCTGCGACTGGGGAGATAGCTCAGTACAATAAGTGCTTCCCTGGCAAACGCAAGGGCCTGAGTTCAATCCCCGGTTCCACAAAAAAAAAAAAAAAAAAAAAAAAAAAAAAAAAAAAAAAAAAAAAAAAAAAAAAAAAAAAAAAAAAAAAAAAAAAAAAAAAAAAAAAAAAAAGCACAAAAGAATAAAGACTGCCTGAAGGTAGGTCTCACATAAGGCTGTTACTCTATATATTGACAACATCCCAACTGTAATTTCTTTTCTATTACTAAAGCTTTTTAAAATAAATATAATCCCCTTGTTTTATGATTCCCTAAATGCTTACAGAGAATAAATTAAATTTCACAGTCAGGTATGCAAAGCTGTTTGCAATTTGGGCTTGCTCAGCTTTTATAGAGGTATAACTGTACTATCTTCCTATCCTCAATTTTATAATCTACCTTTGCTTGGGTCTGTGCTCAAATCATCTGAAATACTTCTTATCTCTATGTCCACATGCCCCAACCTTATCTTTTAAAGTTTCCTGAAAAGTCCAACTCCCAGGAAATTTAATACGATCCTCAATACAATGTCCTTGTATTGCTATGAACAGACATCTGTTTTTCTGTTTTATATCACTGGTTCTCTCGATAAAATGTAAATTTCATATACACAAGAGCTTTGTCTTACTCATCTTTTAAATCTGGTATAGTAGTAATGAATAATGGGTAGACATAGACTAAATACTAGCTGGTCATGGTGCCACATGTCTATAATCCCAGCACTTGGAAGGCTGAAGCAGGAGGATTGTTATGAATTCAAAGCCAGCCTGAACTGCATAGTGAGGCCTGGGAGGTAGGGGTGAAGGAATAAATTTTTCCTCTGAACTCCTTTTTAAATATTAGCTTGAAGTTCAGTCTTGCTTCCTCTACAGCCTTGTTCAGCTGCTGCAAACCACACTAGTGGTACACTGAAATGCATGCATGCTATATAATCATTGGACGCAGTTCAGAAATTAAATGGTCTTTACTATCAGTGTTAACACTGTTCATGCAAAGAGATGCCATTGTGTAATCTTTAAAGTTTTTAGACTTGATTTTTATAATTTTTTTTATGCTCACTGTAGTAGTTAAATTTTGTCCTTAGTCTCTAAGGACAAAATACTTGGGCTACCATTTATTCACAGTAGGTAATGAAAAATACAAGAGATCAACAAAATGAAATGATAATGTACCAAACTTAGTGAAACATTAAATATCTGTTGCAATTCTACTACTACAGGGCAAAAGCAACCACTCATAATAAATAAACAAATGAACAAAGTTGTGTGGCAACAAAACCTAATTATGAGCAATGAAATTTGAGTATCAATTTCAATGTGTCATGAAATATGATTATAACAGTTTTTTTCTAACTATTTAAAAACACAAAACCATTCTTAGTAGGCAGCAAGCCAATATGATCCTCACTCTGCATTTTGCCAATTCGTGCTTCAGACAAATACATTCATCTACATTGCAAGATATTTCTGCTGTCTAATTCCTAAGTAAACATCAGCACACGCACAAATACCTGCGTTCAGCACGCTCCTTTTTCTTTAAGGCAACATCCAAATCTTGCAACTGTTCCTCTAATTTTTCACACAGCAGCTTCTGAAGGAGCAAAGTGTATGTCATTTTAAACACCTCTGCACAGTGATTTATCATATACATATTAAGCTTGTGTATACTATGCTGTAAGAACTGAAAAGGGCTGCACAATAAATGCATGTGGAAGCTTGCATTTAAAATGTGCTTTAGAGAAGAGAAAATGAACACAGAAACGTACATTAGAGGAAATGCATACTATATTGCGAGGTGGAGGCAGGCACCCCATTCTGTGCCTATCCCACTAGTAATAAGTAGTCTTATGTTTAAAACAGCAGTTGGAACCAGGCATGGTGGTGCACACCTGGAATCCCAGCACTTGGGGACGCTGAGGCAGAAGGACCACAGTTCAAGCCCAGTCTGTGCAACTTAATAAGACCCTGTCTCAAAATTGAAAAAAGGAGTTGGGAAGGTAGCTTAGTGTGAAGATCTTGGGTTCAATTCTTAGTATCACAATAAACTTGTGAAAATATCATTTAATTCAGATATACACAGAATGTGTATAATTAAAACAAAAAGATAAAACATATTTGAAGGAAGAGTATTTATATATCACATACAGAAGTAGCAACTCAAATTTTGAAAAACAGATTGTAAAAATTGAATAAAATAATGCCACAGGATTACTGTGTCAAAACAAACCTTGAAAAATTTATTTCCCTAAGCAAAACCTCAGAAGTACATAGAGTTCACTAGAAATGTAACACCCATCATCACTTTAAAAGTAAAGTGAGTGTGGGCTGGTCAGACAAAGTACCCAAATGGTATAGTGGCACAGAAATACCTTATTCTTCAGTCTCAAAAAAAATTCATCTGAATCATAAAGAAGTGAACCATATTTCTTCTAATATTAATGTTATCAAACTGACAAAAATTGTTGACAGAAATGAAAACACAGGAGAGAAGAAAATATCGACACATTACTTTTCCTGTACATATCATATCTAAATTTAGCACTCTGAGGGCACATAACAAACGTAAGAAAGAAATCCATGATAATTTTATAAAAGTTGGAGGACTTCGAGAATTGCTTTGGAAAAGGCAATTAAGATGTAAAAGGTATTAATGAAAGGTGCATGTCTAAACAAGAGGCAACACTGTTAACAAATTATTTGAAAACAAAAGATACTTAATGGCTATCAACAGTGTTACTAATTCAGATGTGAGACCAAGGGCTGGGCGTACATGCTGGCAGGGGGGGCAAAACCATTCTCCGTCAGGGATGACCATCAGAGGAGGCCGGAGGCAGGCAGTATGGTATCCACTGTCACAAGAGTCACACAGAAGAATCTGAAATAAACCACAGTAAAGTCAACCTAACTCTAGGGCTAAACCACATGATGCTTACTTTAAGAATATGACACTTCAATACTTAATATTCTACTGTAAATTACTCTTTATGTGCATAGCGGTAATGAGTAAAAAAAAAAACCTCTGATGATTAGGGGTCTGACATGCCACTTTTGAAAACATTAAAAAGCACCCCACCCAAAAATTAAGAAACTAAAAAATTGAGTCAAAGGGCTGGGGAGATGGCTCAGTAGAATAAGTGCTTCCCTGGAAAGCACAAGGGCCTGAGGTCAATCCTTGGTTCTGAAAAACCAAAACAAAAAACCCCAAAAACAAAAAATTGAGTTAAAAATTGCAAGCCCTTTCTGAAAAAGAATCACATTGTATGTGTTGTGTGATAACAGCATAATTTATAATAAAAGAGTTTTCTGTTTGTTTTTTAAAGGTTTTTTGTTTTATTGTTGCAGGGTCTCACTAGGCAGCTTACCTTCTCAATCCAGGCACATTTTGCCTATGCCAGCCCCTAAAGAATGCTCCAAAAAGCTCTGGTTCTTTTATTGGAAAATACTACTGAGAAACTGAGGTCTAGGTGGTCTGCATGGATGTTCACTCCTATTAGGTATGTTAAGATCTTTCAAGAGGTTTTGCTACAAATGAGGACTTTATCTCTTATTAGGTACATTTTATTTGCTTAACTCTAGTATACATGTAGTTTCTAAAATTCTCCCTCAAACCATGGGGAAGAAAAGGTTAAAAGTAGAAATCTACCTTCTTCCCTCTCCATACCATGCATCACTACTTGATCGCAATGCCTAAAATTTACTGTTTGGCTCTGACTTAGCATATTCAGTAAGGACAAGGACCATTTAAGTCCAGCTCAACACCCTATTCCTACCATCAACACACACTAGGTGCTTGTTGTTTTGAGGGTTAAATACCCAACATGAGAAATCTATCGTATTTGGAGATCTGCAGTTTCTTTTTTCTTTGGCAGAACTGGGGACTGAACTCAGGCCCTTGTGCTTGCCAGGGAAGCACTTATTCTACTGAGCCATCTCCCCGGCCCCTGATCTTCAGGTTCTTTAAAAACAAAAAAAAATTTATTAGTACGAATTTTCAGTGCAAAGATGTTCAGCATCGGGGGCCAGGGATATAGCTCAGCAGCATAAGCGCCTGCCTGCAAGAATAGCATCCTGAGTATGATCCCTGGTTCCACCAAAAAACAAACAAACAAAAAAACATATTCAGCATCAATGGCATTCTCTGTGACAAAGTAAGCAGCAATGGGATTTTTCCATGTGGTTATTAAGTAAATAAAATCCTGTGTGTGCTTCCAGAAGGGGACACCTCTGACCCCTTATTTCTTCTCATTGCATTGTACTTGTTTTGCTCCCATTTGTGTCACAGACAGCTGCTGCTGCTGTAAAAGCATTCTTTTTTCTTAAAAGGATGTTATAATATGCTAAGTGAAGAACATAAAAGCATTGCTTATTCCCTGACTTAAAAGGGAAAAAACGGTATCTCAAACCTTCTCTTGACCTTGCTGCATAAAAATTTGAACTTTCATAGCCTTTATCAAAAGAGGTATAAAGAATCAGGAACAGTAAGAGTCAACACACTCACCAATGAACCGAACAAAATATATGTACAGATTAAGGATAGTTTCTTCTAATGTAGGCCACCACTGAAGAGTGCTCATTGGGTAAGGAAACACCATATAAATCTGGTACTAGCTGGGCGTAGTGGCGCAGGCCTGTAATCCCAGCACTTGGGAGGCTGAAGCAGGAGGATTGTTGTGAGTTCAAGACCAGCCTGAGCTACAAAGTGAGCTTAAGGCCAGCCTGAACTGCATAGTGAGACCCTATCTCAAAAAGACAAAAATAAATAAATAAATAAAATAAATCTGGTACTATGCTGAATATATCTGGCTTATAATTTATTTTTAAATTTAAAACATTCAAGTCCCACTAAGTTACCACTTGATTTATATTTTTATAGAAAGCAATAAGGCTTTAAGATCTAACTTACTTAAAGCTGATATTTCAAAAAGGGAAAGAAAGAAAAAAATAAAAAGAACAGGTGTTTTGGTTTTCTTTCCATAACCAACAGTACAGGGTCGGGGAGATGGCTCAATGGAATAAGTGCTTCCCTGGCAAGCGCAAGGCCTATGTTCAATCTCCAGTTCCATAAAAAAAAAAAAAAAAAGAAAGAAAAAAATCAACAAAAAAACCACATCCCTAACAGTACAGAGGACTGACCCAGGGGCATTATACTACTGAACTACATCTCCAGCCCTACTTTATTTTTTACTTTGAGATAGGGTGCTAAACTGCCCAGTCTGGCTTTAAATTTCTGATTCTCTTGCATTTTTTTCCAAAAAAAATTAATTAATAAAAAAGAATTAGCTAGGATCATAGGCATGTGTCATTGGGCCTGGCCAGGAGAGAAATATCTCATTGAACTCACTGAAATAGAAGAAATCAGGAATAGTACACTGTTGCTAAGTAGTGAAAGTAACAATATATATACCAGGTAGAATAAAAGCAAGATGCTGATCCTTGTCCTTCTTCAAACTGGATTGTTAATTTGAGAAAAAGAAATAAGGTTACTTTGTAGAATACATGCCAAGAAACATTAAAAAAAATTCAAATTATGACAAAACTCAGCAGAATGAGGGTGCTCTGGTCAACCACAAAGTATCTGTAATACAGATATTGCTCATTTAGATCAAGTACGTACTAGTTCAGGATGGTTTGGCAGGCCACATTTTTTGCATGGTTCATCATCATCTGCTAAGATGGCATCTTCACTTTCCTTTTCTTCTTCTTCTGAAGCTGCAGATGACTTTTCACTATCAGACCCTTCACTTTCATCATTGCTGGAATATTTCCATTTGCCACGTGTTCGAGAACCAGTCCATCGAACTTTGCCTTTGGGTTTTACCTTGTATAAAGTGAAATTAAGATAATTTGATACTATAAGAAAATTTCCTTAAAAACTCTCATGATCTCACTTGTGGACTATTTAATATACAAAGAAAAATTACTATCATTCTCATTGCCAGATGTACATATTATTAAATTAAGGTGTGCAGTTCCATTACTTTTGGGGATTTCAAAATGAAACTAAATGACTATCGTCTTATAAATATTTTCCTAACATCATTATCAATGACTGTACAATATGCCATCACGTGGTTATATGAATCTAATCCCCTCAGACATTTAGGTAGTTGTTTCCCATTTTTTCACTTTATGAACAATGTTTACTTGCAGATATAAATTTTTACAAACACGTTTGTAGTTAGGATAAATTCCTTGAAGAGGATTCTGGGTCAAAGGCCATGCACATCTTAAAGGACATGTCAGTAACAAATAAAAGACTACATATTCACTGTTTTATTTATAGCCTGTATGAAAAATGAACCTAATTGTGTGTGTGTGTGATACTGGGGATCGAACTTCAGGACCTTGTGCATGCCAGTCAGGTGCTTATGCCACCCTGACCCAAACGTAAAATTGTTAAGTGGATCAGGGCTTGATATAAAAATTTTGACAAAGCTTAACAATGCAATGCTGTGAACAGCTTTTTATTACATATGTTTGTAGTTTTTAACTTGTATTTCACACCATTCTTTCACTACCAAAATAAGTATGAGAAAAAAAATTTTTAAGTACACGAAAATGTATTTCAGGAAACAAAGGGTCACTAAAGAAATTTAAAGCAAAAGTAGCATTCCTATTTATAATGAAATCCAACAGACAAGCCAGTGACTTCTTTTTTTTTGGGGGGGGGGGTTCTTGAGATAGGGTCTTGTTTAGTAGTGTGGGCTGGCCTTGAACTTACCATGTAATCTATAGCCAACTTTTAAGTTTTTTTTTTAAAAATCAGAGCATCACATAAAAAGAGGTTTCTAAGGCTGATGTTTAAAATGGGGGGAAACAAGGTATCCTAGTCAATGGGATGAGATGGTTCATTTATAGGGCTTTTGGAGGGCAATGTGGCAGGAGTTATCAGAAATTATCCTACACATGCCCCTTGACCCAGAAATTCCAATTCTAGGAGTCTATTCTAAAGAAATACTCACTCATGTCCAAAAGGATCTTCAATGCAGCACTGCCTGTAATAGTGAAAAATTGGAAACAACCTAAATGTCAATTAATAAGGTTAAATAAACTGAGGTATAGCCACACTATGAAATACTATGTGTTCATTAATAAATAAAAGGTGGACTATATATTAAGTGAGCTAACAGAAAAATGAACGGATTGGATCTAATTTATTTTTTATATTGCTTATAAGAATACACACAAATCCGTGGATGGAAACAGAACGCATCCCAAATTATTAATAATGGCTGTACAGCCACACAGGGTAGGTGTTATTTAACAGTTTACTGAAAGATATTGTCTGCCTATCATAGGAAAAGAAATACAGTTTGGAATTATCCAGGGCTACCTACTGAGAAAAGATTGAGAAACGAAGTTTCTCCCCCTTACTTATCTTTGAGTGACTCTTCTAGCCAAAAGCAAAAAGCTACAAACACACAAATATTTCTAACTATAAGTTAATACTCAGGATAGACGTTTTACCTTGCTGACTTTCAAATTCGTATCCTTCTCTGTTTTTTTCAAATTTTCCTTTTTCTCTGTTTTGTGCAAAGCTGCTGACTCTTCTATTTCATCTTCACCTTCACCTCTTTTTTTATCAGCTTTCTGATCCCTGATCTCAGCTGCTTTTGCTGTGGGTCTAGATATCCTTGGAGACCTCCTTAAAGTACGTTCCACATTTGCTTTTTCTTCTTCCTTTTCTGTCTTCTCTGGCTTGCTTTCTGGCTCTAGAATTTGAGGGAGACAATCTGGCTTCTTCTTCCGACTAGATATCCTTATTGTTAACTTGATACCTTCTTTCTGCCTTTCTGAGGTTATCTCTGTATTTGCTGAGGCAATAGTTTCTTCTTCAGGAACCAACTTGTATTTAAATTTGCTTTTCTGCACAGAATCCTTTGTCTCAGAAGTGTCACCTAACCCAGAGGTGTGAGTACTGTCCAGATTATCCATTTTCACCTTCATGGACTCAGCATCTTTTAGAATTTCTGGGTCTGTTTTCTCCAGACCTTCAACAGAGCTTATACTCTGACATTCTACCCCTTCTGTTTCTAAGGCTCGTGTCTCACAATGGCCAGTCATCTTATATGGGGGAGAGCTTTCAGCTGCCCCAACAGAGCCTGTTTTTTCTGATTCTATAGTACTCTTTGGAACTTCTTCTGGTATTGGACTCAATCTTTGTGTGTCCTTATCAAGAAATGTCTTTTTTGACCATTCTACTTTTTCAAGACATTCTAGTGCTGGAGGACTATTATCCTTCTTACATTTGGGAGACTTCTCTTCAATTTTTATAGTGCAGGATTCCATGACAGATAAAGCAGTTTTTAAAGAGAGATCTTTTGCTACTTTAGAAGACTCCAAAGTAGTTTCTATTTCTGGAAGACCAAGTTCCTCAGACAGCCCTTTCTGACTGTGAGTCTCTGACACTGGACTGTCTGCAGTTTTCCCTAAA
Source organism: Ctenomys sociabilis (assembly GCA_004027165.1). NCBI lineage: Eukaryota > Metazoa > Chordata > Mammalia > Rodentia > Ctenomyidae > Ctenomys > Ctenomys sociabilis. The sequence continues at coordinate 56,041 of PVKA01005474.1, forward strand.
GGGACCATGTCTTTCTCAAGTTCATATACTTTAGTACTGGTTATGACAGAATTTACGGACTCGGCTCCATTTCCTTCCATGATGACACTTCTGTCCTTAGAAAGGCTGCTACAGACCTCTTCCTTTGTACCATAGCACTTCATCTCAGCTTGCTCTGCTCTAACACTTAGAGTTATCTTTTCATCACTAACTTCTCCATTTACCAGCTGTTTTCCATCATGACTCAAAGTAGTGATTGTAGAGATCCTTTTACAGGTCTCTTCCTCTTGCTTAATTTCATCTTTCAAAAATTCTTTAGTGGGAGTAACTGATTTACACAAAGGTCCTTTGACTGGACTATCAAAATCATCACTCAGTTTAATTTCTCGTTTTTTAAGAGGTATCTTTGCCTGTTGGTCATTTTTAAGTTTCTCGGTTTCTTCGAGAGACTTTTCTGTAATGTCCTGAGAAGACCTGACACTGCCGGTGAAGTCCAGCCTCTCAGGGTCCAGCACCCCGACTTTCTCCGAGCTGCCTTTGCTATCTTTGGGATCTTTCACTTCACCTTTACTAGGTTTAATATTTTCCTTGAAAGAATCATTTTCTTCTTTGATAATCTTTTTTTCCTCACTTTCTGGCAAAGACTTTTCTAGCTTTACAATCACTGGAAGTTTTGTAAGTTCTTTTTCATCATCTTTTTCAGTTTTTACGGTGGTCTCTTCTACAACACTGGCCGTAGAGTGGCTTACTGAATCCACTGGCCTCTGTTCTTTCACCTTTTCCGTTTCCTTGTGTTCCTCTAAAAATAAGAAAAAGTTTAATTATATTAATAGACACATTTATGATTACAAAATATAAAGGCTTTAGTATAACATTTTTCCACTTGCAGTTCTCTTTAAAAGAGGTGACTTTTGTCACTGAAAAAGTGCACATCTTCTAGATATTAAAAAAAAACCTATTATTTAAAAATGCTCTGGGGCCAGGAATATTGCTCAGTGGCATAAACATCTGTCTAGTAAGTACAAGTCCTAAGTTTGATCACTGGTACCAAAAACAAAAAAATAAATAAAATGCTCTGGTTTCTGTTATTAACTTTTAGCTTTCAGGTTTCTCAACAGAATCCAAATATTTATATGATACCAACAATTTATTTAATAACTAAATAAGGAATGGCTCAAAAATATAAAATTGAAAATGCTACACAAAACATTTCTTACTTCATTTTATAAAACTGACAATTCCCCCAGAAACTGATACTGAACAGTATCTGCACACTGATGTCTGCACTTGTGCCCAACCCACTAGGTCTCTCTGCTGGGTCTGTTACATCACACATGAGACAGGCTTCGTTTTCTTCTGCAGAATCTATGTTTCTCTCACCCTGGGCCTCTATTTCTGTGGCCCAGTGATCTGACTCCATCCCAACCACCATAGACATCTTCTCCTCACCACTGTTGTTACTCCCTCTGTGCCAGTGTCTCAGAAGTGGGCTCCACATCCTACATTTTTAGGATGTAATTCTAGAGTCTGCCATTGCTTTTGGAGTGCTTTTTAATTTGGTAGTAGCAAGGTAAATTTTAATAATATAATGAAAGTTGTTTTATTGACTTCCATCACATAAATTTATATTTTAAAAACAACTAAGTATTAAAATTCATAGTGAAACATATGTATGTATATTAAAATAAAATAAAATATCTATATAAAAAAAAAAACAATTGACAATTCCTTGCAAGTCATAGAGCACTTTTACTGAAGTAACATGAGCACAGCAGTGGGAAAATAAAAAAGAGAAAAGAAAATGCCCATGATCCCACTATTCAGAGGCAACAACTAGAAACACTTTAACTTATTTCCTGCCAGTCCTCCTTGTTTTTCTGCAAGTTGGAGTCATGCAGCTTAATCTTTTCATTATACACTACTGCTTTTTATCATGTTAGATGCCCTTCTCAAAGAACAGCCAGGACATTGAGGCAAGCAAGGGGACTGCTATGAATTCAAGTCCACCCTGTGCTACATAATGAATTCAAGGCCAGCCTGAACTACACAGCAAAATGCTATTATCAAAAAGCAAAAAATTGGCCAGCCAAATACCTCAACAGATTAAAGTGCCTGCAAGCAGGTGCAGGGGTTGGGGGTTTGATCCCAAGGCCTGCCATGCCAGCCCCGCCTCTGGGGCGTGCTGACACAGAAATTGAGACTGGGCATGGTGACACTCGCCTGTAATCCTAGCTCTTGTAGTCCTAGCTCTTGGGAGGCTGTAAACAGGCAGATCACTACGAGTCCAATCTAGTATAGTAGTGAGCCCCTTCCCTAAAGTACAAAAAATAAAAAAAAATTTTATGATTATATGAAGGTCATTAATGTGGATGTGTTACAGTTTACCTTATCAAATGCCATTATTCACCATTCAAGTTAATACTGTACCAAAAAATTAGGTTCACCTGTTATTTTCTCTTTTCACTTTCTGACTATACAATTCAACTTTTGTGGTCCTGCCAGTTAGTCTAGTTGTTTACGTGCCTGCTTAAGCAAACTCAGTCAGGCTAAGGGTACTGTGGTTTGATTCCCAGATCCTCATTGCCTTACCAGACCTGCCTTTAAGGCATTCTCAGCCAGCAATAAATAAATAAATAATCCTGCTAAACTTTTCAGATACACCAAATCTGGGGGCCTGCCCGTTGGCTCAGTTGATTAAGTGCCTGCTCAGGCAAACACAGTCAGGAGTAGGATAGCATGGTTTGATCCGCAGCTCCTCCTGCCTTACCAGACCTGCCCTTCAGGAAGCCTGAGCCACCAAAAAGAACCTTTTCAACTTTTATGGAGCACCTAATAGAGCAGATTTAAATATAACAAGCACCACATCCATTCTGAAAGGGTTTATAGCAATAGCATAGACTGTACCACTCAGCTGAGCAGTATTTTGAATCCATTACTACTAATTTTGTACATATTCTAGCCTTTCAACTTACCTTTGCAAATGAAAAACCTTAATTTGAAATGAAGTTTTACACAGATATATTTCTTTTAACATGATACAAAACACTGAGTAACAATATATTTCATAGGGACATAATCAATAGAAGTGAAAGGTATGGCATGATTTTTAAAACTCACTTTAATATTTCATTAAAAGTGAATTTTTTCATTGCAGATCTCTATTTTCTAAAAATGTCTAATTGTGCAGCAAATAAAAACCTCAAAAGCCATTTGGAATAATTCAGAGCTTAAGAGTGTCAGTATTACTTTAGATGGTGCTAAAAATTTAGAGATTACTGATTAACTTATGTTTTTCTTCTATTTCCATTGTTGAATAGATTTAGGAAATTCTCACAGAGCTTGCTTAGTGTATCATAAACACTAAACAATTTTAACAGTTTGCTAACAGTTTTAAAATTCAGGTTACAGAGCTTTTCTGAGCAGCTGAAAGAAATAGTTCATGCTTTTTACTGATCAACATGCTTGTATCTGGTAATCTGAACAACTACTTTGAAAAAAACAATATGCAATATAACAATCATTGCTAAATTCCTATCATCTTTTTTTTTTTGAAATTTTGCAGTATTTCTAATGGTTTATTATTTTTATTCTCTTAAAATATATAAAGACATACAGATATAGACTGCTATCTTTAAAATGAGTCTTAACCTAAGCACGCATTTATTGAACACAATTTGCAGGGTACTGGGAATCAAACTCAGGACCTCATGCTTACTAGGCAGGTGCTATGCCACTGAATTAAATCCTGGACCCTGAACACAATTTATTATGTCTCCTATGTGCTTCTTGTTTAGGAAGCACCTCAGAATCACATCACAGCCCTGCTCCAAGGTAAAACAACATCATTACTTTTACTGGGGGTAAAATGATTTTGATCCAAGTCACAACAAGGAGAACAAAATGAGCAATGACACTTGAAGACTCTCAAATTCATGAATCCTGAGTGAGCTACTGCTGCTTCTGAGTATGCCATAAGATCTATGATTCTCATTTGTTTATTTATAAACAAAAAGCATGGGGCCAGGGAAATGGCTCAGTGGAATAAGCGCTTCCCTGGCAAGCATAAGGGTCTGAGTTCAATCCCCGGTTCCACAAAAAAAAAAAAAAAAAAAAAAAAAAAAAAAAAAAAAAAAAAAAGCAGTGAAACTAAGTAACCTTATTATTCTCCACCAATAATAAATTTCTCTTATCCCAAGTAAGTTTAAATTATTAGAAATTTTGTATTTGGCTCAGTTCTTAAGCAACAAAAAAAAGACAAGAATTATTAAGCTAGCTCCCCCAAATTACATAGCTAAGTCTCAACAGTACAAAAAACAGAAAAATCACGAGATAGGAAATCATGAAAGCATAATAAATGATGAAAAGGTTACTAAATCATATGAGCATTCCCTCAAAGTTTGTCAGAAAATGATTGTAAAAGAGCTATATATAAGTGAATTTCAGACATGAAATTTGAAGCAACAAAACTAAAGAAAAATCTGAAAACTCAACATGAAAATCCCATTTCCAACTACACTTGAAGTGACTCAAGGGAACTGGTGTTACTATAAGTTTCTAAAGGTGATTCATTTATTTACTCAACAAATACTTACTGATCACCTAGTATATGCTTTCCTAACTACGCAAAGCAAAATCACCAACACTCAATAGCCCACATATCTTAACAGCAGAGACACTGACAGATGCCTATACAGTACCTAACCTCCTCTTTCTTACCAACAGAACCCTAATTTTGTGTAGGAAGGTGCTTGCCTCCTCAAACACCTTATAGCTCTGAGTCATATGCTTCATTTCAATCAATAAAATGCATGAGAAAGTATGGTTCAGCCAGGACTCAGCTGTGTCCACAGTCTGCGTACAACACCTGGAGGAGAAACATTCAGAGTCATGTGACAAAAATAGCAGACTAGGAAAGGTTCTTGAAGATTTCATGAAGCTGCTATTATAAGACCCAGACTTACCACTTGACTTTTTATTGCAAGAAAAGAAAAAAATGTAAAAAGTCAAGTAGAATATTTTTAGGGCAAATTACCTTTCCCTTTTGCTTCCTACTTTCCCTTACTTGTCCACTTGATACACTCTGGACTTGTCATCTTTAGGGTGATAAAGGGACAACTAATATCTGAGAAGGGTTCAGTTTCTATAATGATTCTCTTCTAAGGCGAGAATTGAGAAGCAAATTAACACAAACAGTAAAGAATAATTTGGAATATCATTTTTTTTAAAGTAAGGAAATATGCTTCACTCTGCAATCCATTTACAATTACACATATGTAAATGTATTTCATCCATGAGTATTTGTTGTAGCATGGTTATAAAGTGAAAAAGTAGACACAATCTAGATACTCTACAAGTGAGAAAATGAATAAATAATCAATATGTACGCATTCAAATGAAAGCCATAAATTTATATGGATCAATATGGAGGTCAAAGCCAGAATGAGCAGAAAAAACAAGCTGCAAGAAAATAGAGGGCTGGGGAGATGGCTCAGTAGAATACGTGCTTCCCTAGCAAGTGCAAGGGTCTGAGTTCAATCCCCAGTTCTGCAAAAAAAAAAAGAGAGAGAGAGAGAGAGAGAAAATAGGTACAATATGATACCATTTTAAAAACAGCTGTGAAACATAAACTACAATATATTGGTGTGGTCATACACACATACATAAACAAATACGTGGGACCAACTCACAGGATTGTATCAGTTCAGGGTGGGGGTAGACACAGACAGACAGAGGGAGAGACAGAGAGACACAGACAGACAGACAGAGACAGAGATAGGCTTGATGGCACATGCCTGTAGGCAGGAGGATCACAGTGAGTTCCAGGCCAGCCTGGGTTACAGTTTAAAGCCAGCCTGAACTATATGGCAAGACTCTGTCATTAAACAAGTAAATAAGAATGGAATGAAAAACTTTAAGAACAAATGCAAAATGTTGGGTGCAGAATTAATTTATTTCCTATTTATTTGAACTAATTCATTAAGACTTAAAAAGTTTATGGTCAGATAAATCTTAATTCTCTGATGTTGTCTCTACTCTAGACAGGTGTTAAGACCTTGCAGAAATTACCAGAACCTTTCCAAGTCTCTTTAGACTCTAAATTCCAAATCTAAAATAAAAATTCCGATACCTCAGGGAGTGGCTGTGAGGATCTTTATGTTTTATTAAGCACATGAAGCACTTCTCTAGTACTTGGGCGCTACTGTTATTTAGTCCTCTCCTTTTGCCACAAACCTAGCCACATCAAAAATTTCAGGGTTTCCTAAAGCTACATGAGCAGCTTTCCTGTTAACTTTGCCTACTTTGTCTTTTAATGCGAGGCACTAAGATCAAACTATGGAAGTGCTAAACTACCTTCCCACCTCCTCCAGCTAGCTAGCTATTTTGAGACAAAACTTGCCAAGTTGCCCAAGCTGGCCTTGAACTTGTGTTCTTGGTTGAGACGAACTGAATAGCTAGAAATATAGGTATAGCCGTACTAGCCCAGTCGTGCTTAGCTTTCCATTTCTATTCTTTAGCTTGCTTCTTTCTTTCCCTTTCTTTCTCTCTCTCTCTCTCTCTCTCTCTCTCTCTCTCTCTCTCTCTCTCTCTCTCTCTCTCTCTCTCTCTCTCTCTCTCTTTCACCTTGAACTTGCCAGACAGGGAACTAGATCCCTAGTCATCTATTCTTTAGATACTACCATTCAACTTTTAGTATTAGTAACCATCTCCTACCTCCCAAGACTATATTAATGACTACCAGTAATATGACATGCAAAACCTTACCTTGAGTGGCATATGGCAAGCAGTCAATATTGACTAATATTATAATTAGATTGTTGACAAGATCTTACATTCAAGCCCAGTTAAAGTGTCATTCCATTTTATATTTTATAACTGATTATTTGCCTATTAAGAATTACCAATTTCTCCTGGTTATACACTATTTTATACAAATTTTATTTTTATTAAAATTTTTTAAATTTTTTTGGCGGAACTGGGGATTGAACACAGGCCCTTGCACTTGGCCAGGGAAGCACTTATTCTACTGAGCCATCTCCCCGGCTCTCTATATAAATTTTATTAAAGCATTTATTACTCAGAATTATTTCATTCACAACTCTACCTGCCCTAATAAAGAAACTCCTGAGTTACTATCATTAATTATTTACCTGTAGGACATTCAAAATCTGTGGCTAAAATGAATACACTGAAATGGGAACAAGCCCTATCCTAAATGTTGACAAATACCATCAATACTTTTTAGGGCATAAGTTTAATAACAACCTTTCTATATAGGTTGTAAACCAGTATTTAATATAAAACTCTTTACAATGCATCTGAACAATTTATGGAGTAAGATTTGGGCAAAGACATGACAAAATTCACTGATGCAAATGTATACTGTTATTGAAGGAAACAATAAATACCTTCAACTACCTAAAAGATAAAGCTCAAGGTCTCAAAAGATGAGAAACTCAAAGAACAAAAAAGCAAAATAAAAACTAGGTGACAGGAAACAAGGGAAGGGGACCCCCAGAAGGAGGGTGACAAGGGAGAAGAGATTTCCTTTTTAAAGATGTGGTTAAACTCTCAGGGTAAGATACCATGTGCAGGAAGTAGGATAGAAAACTCTATTTACCATATAATTTCAATTCTAATAAACAAGTCAATAACCAGGTCTAGGGCTGAGGTCTAGGGCCTACCTGGTCAAGCACAAGGTCCTGAGTTCAACTCCCAGTACCAAACAACAGCAATAACCCTGTTTAAAACAGACTAAATAGAAACAAATACAAACTGAAGAGGATCCTTTATTAGAGGACAATAAGTTTTTTTGGCTTTATGCTTTCTCAAGGTTTCCACAAATATATAATCAAATCAATCATTATAGTCAAATTAATAATAGGTTTTAATAATTTATTATAATTGGATAAATTATAAATAACATCATTCAGGGTGCTAAAAAAACTGGTTTGTTCAAGACTCAGGTTTCCTTGGGAAACAAGGTTTTTAATACTAAAACCAAGATAATCCCAGACAAACTAGGATATAAAGTCACACCATTCCCATTCACGCTGACCAACTCCTATCCTGTATATCACTGAAATTAAATTGGAAGAGCTACTACTGTAATGGTACTGCTACACTACCTTGGAGCTACCTGTCATGTAAGACATCAGCTAAGTAAACTATGTTGAACATTTGTAGGATGAGCACCCACGGCAGGAAGACCAAATGGCATCCAAGTGATGCAAACCTAACCAGGTCTAAAAGTGTCCCTTCAAAGCCACTGTTGGTGAACTCAGTTAAATTTGCACTTATCTTGTCAACCTATATTTCAGAGCCAGGGAGATAGCTCAGTTAGAATAAGCGCTTACCTAGCAAGCACAAGGGCCTGTGTTCAATCCCTGGTTCTGTCAAAAAGAAAAAAAAAAAAACCAAACAAAAAAATCCTATATTCCAAATCAATTAATAAATAGGTACTATATATTTACCATAAGCAGAGCTCTATATTGGGTCTTGACATACACTGCTATGAAAAGAAACAAATTGCTACTGTAAAAATTCATGAGTACCAGTTATCCAAGAGACACTGACAATGTTTAGTAACCTTACTATCTTCTATAGCAACAACTGTTCAAATCTTCCCTATTTTATAAGCCTTCAATCTCTGCAGTGTGCATATTTCAACATAATTCTTCCTTCAGTTTCACAGAAAAAAAACAGAAGCCAGAAAGTAGCTGACCCTCCCCATCACCACACCTACAAATTTGCTCCTGTTAACACAGAGATACCTATTTCAAGCTAAGACAGCCCTACCCGTGCTTTGGATCTCGGCTCCTCCAGTCTAGTCAGAAAGCATTTTAAACACAGCACCACCATTTCACTTGTTTTAATGAGACCTCACTGACCGCAGCACTGCAAACAGATTAAAGGAGATCAAAGAATAGAACAAGAATAGTTAAGACACTACTGGCAGACAATTAATGATAAAGACTTTTCAAAATCATCCTATTTTATTCAGGTGAAAAACTAAAATTCTCAGTGAACGTAAAGGACCTGCATACCCCTACAGTTTGCACACTGTCTCCTCTACATTCTTACTCTGTATCCTGTATAGTTCATGAAGGGATTGGAAACTTTAATTCCATAAAGGGTCAGACAGTAAGTATTCCAGTTTTGCCAGTCACAATGTTTGCTGCAACCACAGAACTCTACTACCATAGCCGTGTAAGAGTCACTGACGAATATTAAATAAAAATATAAAATGTAATTAATGAACTCGGCCTGGTGTCACTCACTGCTCAATAAAGTGAAGAGGCAGGATTACTAAAGCCTAGGAGTTCAAGCTCAGACTGGGTAACAGAGCACTGCCTCAAACTTTTTAGACATTATCAAAATAGGCAGCAGGCCACATGTGGCCTACATAACCTAGCTTCTTTGCCTTAATGTATTACAGAGATTTGTTCCTACTTAAAAATGTTGCATTTGTTTCACTTTTAGTCTTTCCTTAAGTGTCACCTTTTCAGCGAATTCTTGAGGACCCCAATCTAAAATCATGCTCACTCTTTGCCTCTACAGCCCCTGTGCCACCTCTACTCTGCACAAGTACTGTTTCAGTCTTGTTCACATGCTGAGTCAGTGATACACAATCAAGCAAGCAATTTTTGTTCATAGCAATTTTTCCAGCACCAAGGATGCATGGTATGTATTTAAGATTTGCTGGCTGAAATAAAACACTACATACAAAGTAACATGCCAGAGAGGAATGTATTCCTGCAACTGAAATTTTGCTGCTAAAAACATTTTTTATCATTTTGAAAATCATGACAGATTTTGAAGTCTATAAAAGTGGCTCATAATATCTGGTGTATTTTCCCACTTGTTGTCTGACATATTCAGTGTGAGACTTAAGTATACATAAATGTCCATTCTACTTTCATGCAAACATTGTATTTTTCTGCTGTACTAAACATAAAAGATTTTGATACATATGATTTTCCTCTTAAGAATATATAGCTGCATATCACAGCACTAAAAAAAATCCCACTTCAGTATGAGCAACCATTACTTGGCTATAGCTTATTAGAGTTCATAATTACCAAATGTTCTAATGTAGGCTTACAGTAACTTCAAATTTAAAACAATCACATATTTGTGTGTTTAAGCATGTGTAAGATCCTTTGTCTGATTCCAACCACACTAAGAAATAGTACAGTATCATAAACTAAATGCCACTGAACCATATACTTTGAAAATATAAGTTTTATCTTAAATTATTTAAAAACAATATTGCCAAACATGGTGGCTCATACCTATAATACCAACACTGGGAGGCTGAGGCAGGAGGACTGCCACAAGTTCAAGGCCAGCTTGGGCCACACAGTGAGTTTAAGGTCACACTGTGTCTCAAAAAACCAAATAAGAAAACAAAACAAAAAAACCTAAAACTATTTTTAAAAAATTAAAAGCTGTACTGTAGAGAACAAGATAAAACATATTTTGTAACTAGTGAGGTCTACTAGTCTCATCTGATACTTCCCCATAGGCATTAAGTACATGACTGCAAAAGTTTTGGCTTTTTTAAAAAGGGTCTTACTATGCAGTTTAGACTGCCCCTTACTTACTTTTGTAGACACCAGGCTGGTCTCGAACTTACAGTAATCCTCCTCTTTCAAGCTCCTGAGTGCTGGGATTACAAGTGTGAGCTACCAGGCTTGGTTTGCAAATGTTTTTTAAAATAGCTTTTTCCTAATTAGTAGGGGAAAAACCTAAATTAAAGGTTAGTTGAGCTTCCTTCAACTGTGATTTTGCCAAAAAATGTTCCTATATAAGTTAAATTTTTGATACCATCTAAAGTAGACAATAGTATCTAATACAGACTGAAAATATATGTTAAATATCATGGTGTCTATAACCATAATACCATCTGAAATGACATAGTCTCTTCAACAGCCTTATCCAAGAGTTTAATTGGCATTTAACATTTACCCATTATCCATCATAATTGCAAAGTAACATTTCAACAAGTATTTGAGAGCTTTATACCTAAAATCCCACCACTTGGAATGTTGAGGCTAGAGAATCTCTGGCTTAATAAAGGCAGCAAGTTCAAACCAGCCTTGACTATACCACAAAATCCTTATCTCAAAAAAGAAAACAACAAAAAACCCACTTCCAAGTGAATAATATGCATATTAAATAAAGTTTGAGAAGTACCACTGTAGATCTTTCTGTTGAAAGAAAATAACCTTTAGAAAGGTTAAGTTTCAAATCTTAAGATCTGATACTACATTATATTCATGAAAACCAAATGTTTTTATCTCTCAACTTCTCCAGTTTTAAAACTAAAATGGCAATAGAAGTTACTTCAGAAAGTTGCTATGAAGATTAAGTGAAATCCAAATGTACCATTTGGTAGACTGAAGAAAACAGTATTCATCTAGTATTAGATGTTTTTATTGTTGAAATGCCCTCTCCTCTACTATGATCATCAAACAGAGTAATTATAGAATTAAAAATTGAGAAAAACTTAATTAGAAATTTGCTTTCTGATTTCTGCTTTACATGACTTTCTCATTAACATTAGTGTCAAACATAAGGTCTCCTAAAATGAATAACTGCTTCTTAAATTTTTATTATCCTGAGTCCAAGTATACAGCTTAGTGGTACTGCACCCTGCCTGGCAAGCATGACATTCTTAGCACAACACCTGCTAACAAAAAATTCTTAAAAATTTAAAAATTTTCATTATCCTGACTTTTGTTTCCAATAAAATATTTATTACTATTATTATTTCTGTATTTTACGAGAAGGGTCTACAGACAGTTCAGGGTCTTACTACTAGATCGGACTCATAGTGATCTGCTGATTTACAGCCTCCCAAGATACAGGATTACAGGCAGGCACCACCAGGCCCTGTCTCAGTGCACCCTGGGGGTGGGGACGGCAGGGCAGGCATAGAGATTGAACCCCCGGCCCCTGTACCTGCTTGCAGGCACTTTAATCTGCTGAGTATTTGACCGGCCTTTTTTAATTTTAATTGTGTGTAAGAATAAGCAAAAACAAACCTGAATAACCAAATCAACAAATAACATCAACTTTAAATCAGAAATTAATTCATAATAAATGCAACTAAAATAGTAAAATAAGAAAATTTAATATAGGATTTAGACTACTTTAAAATTACTACACTGAAACAGTCTGTGTATATCTATATCTATATATATATATATATAATTTTACTAAAAGTCTATATATTTCATTTTAACATACAGAAAATAAATTTTCAAATCAGAAATATAGCTTAAAAATAAAACCACCAGATATTTGAAACTATAAAAGCATGGTGAAAGGTAGGCAAGAATGAATTTTAGGTATAAATAATGCTTAAAATGTAGAACATTAAAAAAGCTTAATTATGTTTTGAAATAATGCTACATTTATACAGGAGATGTCCACTGAATAGTTCACTCAGCATCAAATACAGAAAGAAAAAAACTGTTCTTCTTTTCCAAACAATAAAGGCAAATTAAATGCCTCTAATAAATAACAGGGAAACCTGAGTCCTTTCCCTGTCACTGGAAGTTAGTTCCCAATAACAAATCTTAGCCTCTCTTTCTGGTAGGTTACAGTTGGTTCCTTTTACAAAGGTTGTATCTGCCTATGTAAGCAAATCAGAAAACTCAACCAACAATCAGGTTTAATAATTACAATTAACATAAACTTAAGAGACTGCAGGGGGTGGGGAGATGGCTCAATGGAATAAGCGCTTCCCTGGCAAGTGCCAGGGCATGCAGTTCAATCCCCGGTTCTGCCAAAAAAAAAAAAAGGAGAGACTGCAAAGTAGAAAAAAAACATCCAATTAAGAACTGGTCAGGAAAGGTGTGGTGACAGATGGGTGCAATCTCAGACACTCAAGTTGCTAAACCCTGAGAATCACTCGCACCAAGCTTAAGAAAAATCTCAACAGTATTTTTTTTTTGGGGGGGGGGTCCTTGTCACAAAAACAAAGACAAACAAGATTCAGTAAACTCCCCACTCCCGTTTTTCTTAATATAAACAAATGGACAATAAGCAATTTAAAATACTCTCGACACCCTTTGTCATTAAGGACTAATCTATAATGCAATACCATTTCCTATCCATTAGGATTACTATTATCAAAAAATATGTAACAAACACTGGCAAGGATATGAAGAAACTACACTCCAATGTGCTGTTGGCAGGAATGCACAGTGATGTGGCTGCTGTGGAACACAGCATGGTGGGTCCTCAAAGCTCACTGCATGTGGCATTACAAATGTTCAAGTACTCCACTTACAATTAACATAAACTTAAGAGCCTGCAAAATAGGAGTGTGAGCATGTACTAAAAGGGAAAGCAGGAAGTCTGGAGACCCTTGCATGACTGTATTCATGGGGGGCCAGTGATAACAGTCAAGAGCTGGAAGCAACTCACATCCACTAATGGATGAAATGGTAAGCAAAATGAGGCACTAATACAGCAGAACATGACTCACCCTTAACTGGGGGAAAGCTCAGACACTGGGTCTGATTTGGGTGAGACTGAGGACACCCCACTAAGGGAAACACACAGGCATGAAAGGTCAGATACTGACACTCCCAGTAGTCAAATGTATAGACAGACAGTAGATGCCAAGGCTTAGGAGGGGGAGAAACCAGGGAGCTGGTGATTAACAAAGACACAGTTTCACCTGAGGAAGATAAAGAGTTCTAGAGATAAATGGTTGCAGTGATAATCATAGTGCAGATGTACTTAACTATATATGTATAAACTGTTAGAATGGTCAATTGTTTTGTGCATTTTTCAACAGAAAAGTTCACTATCTCAGCATTCTTAATTAGAAAAAGGTCCGTAATCATTTTTCTTAATCTTTTTGAGACAGGGTTTCACTATGCAGTTCAGGCTGGCCTTCAACTTATGCAATCCTCCTGCCTCAGCCTCCTGAGTGCTGGGATTATAGGCATATGCCACTATGCCCAGGAAATCTAAACATATTTGATTTAGATTTTTAAAATGTTTTCCTTTATGTGAAGGAGCAAATACAATGTTTCAATAAAAAAAAAAAAGACTATGGAAAATCTCAACTTTTCAATCAACATTCAAAATTTAGATAGCTGGTTAAAATAATAAAAGAAAAAGCGATTACAAAAACAAAGCAAAATAAAACACACAAAAAAAAACCTTGTTTAGGTGTTTCTTCCTCTTTTTTAGTCTCCTCGTCCTCTAAGGTCGGACTGTCCCGAGAAGAGCTGTCCTGCTGGCTTGAGTTTCTCAACAGTACAGGATCAATCTGTGCTTTCAGGAGTGCAAGAGTCTCAGCCAGCTCGTTTCGATTTCTAAACAAGGGAAAACAAACAGGACAACATCAATGTCTCCTGTGAAGAATCTGTGATTAATAATACCCTTTAGAAATTAGAATTTCAAGAAATTTTTTTACGTCCAGATGAATATTAACCCTGAATTCTAAAAGTGCTAAAAAAGAGCATTTATTAAAACATACTCTTCACTAAAGAGAAGAAAACCCTTAAATATTTGCAATGACAAGGCAGATTTCCGGCTGAAAATAAAAGCAGGAACTATGCTAAATAAAATTCAGTTTGATCACTTTTAAAATTGTTATCTGTAACAAGATTAAAAAAAAAAAACAATGTATAACTGGATTAAAGTATTTTTTAACACAATAACCCAAGTTGTTTATTGTGTGTGCTGGAAATCAAATTTACAACATGCTTGCTAGGCAGGCACTGTGCCGCTGAGCTAAATAAATCCCTGCCCTAAGTTCTTGATTCACTTGGAAATAACTTTTCTATCTTTTTTTTTTTGTCTTTTTGAGACAGGGTCTCGCTATGCAGTTCAGGCTGGCCTTAAGCTCACTTCGAACTCACAACAATCCTCCTGCCTCAGCCTCCCAAGTGCTGGGATTACAGGCTTGAGTCACCACGCCCACCTGACATGCTATTTTTTTTGGCAGAACCAGGAATTGAACTCAGGCCCTTGCGCTTACCAGGGAAGCACTTATTCCACTGAGCCATCTCCCCAGTCCCTATGACATGCTATTAACACAGTGAAAAAATTTGTGTTCAGAATCCCTGTACCAGCAGTTAAATAGCAACAGCAAACAATACCAGGCTTTCAATCTCCACCTATAGTGCAGTGTCCAGACCCCCCCATGGGGACTGAACTCAAGACCTTGCACTTGCCAGACAAAGTGCTATAAGCTATCTCCCTGGCTAGGTGCTATATTCTGATTAAGAATGTATTATCCCTACATTTTAAAAAGCACCCGAGTGAACAGGAAGTTCATTGTCTAAGGATGAGAAGGCACTCTGCTTCAATGGCTGGTTAATACTTTCTATAGTCACCTACTTCATAATAGTTTTGTCTTACAAGTCTCTTTCATTTTATAAACTGATATGATTTTTTTTTTTTTACACATACTACCCTGGGCCAGTAAACACACTATATGTTTACTTGATGTCATTTACAAGAACCTCTTATGTAATGTTAGTAATATGAACTTCATTGTCACTGTTTTCAGGATTGCCTTGATTAAAAAATAATTTGGTTATTTCCTCTTTGATCAAAAAACGAAGTATTTGCTCATTATTGATGTAAAAAAAGTTTGATGTTTCTTCCAGCTTACTGGAAGTTATATTCTTTCACATATGTAAGAAGGTAAGTGCTGGGCATGCTTAGGAATGCTTATCACACTAGTGCTCTGGGAGACTGAAGCAGGCAGATGAAACGTTGGGGTCAGATAGCGTAGCTTAGAAAAAGACTGTTACTTAAATCCATCCATCCATCCATCCATCCATCCATCCATCCATGCATTTATTATGAAACAGTTAAACTACAGGGCAAATGTAAAAGGTTCTGGGAGAAATAAATGGTTAAACAAGTAGATTAGTGAAGCATGTTGTATCTGGCCATTGTCCTTTCCCTTTCTTCAAGAAAAATACCCTCAAGACAATTCTTTCCCCAAACTACTTTTTTTTCTCTTACACTATTATTACAAATAGAAGCTCCACAACTGAACAGACTCTCGGGGCTTCTGGATGATTGAACTAAGTCCCATCTCCAAATGATCTTTCACTCTCTATGCCACCATAGTTGCTCACTGGAACAATGACCTATAGTCCCATGACTGGCCACAGTCCAGGAAAAGCACAAGGCATATACATTGTTTTTTAAACTTCAGCTGGACTACAAGCAGAAGTTCTTGAAGAACAACAAAATCATGCAATGATCATCCATTTCAGTTTCCCCATAGTAAGTATGACCCACTGGTCCAAGTGTTTGTGAAACCAATCAAAGAATGTCCCTGGTGACTTGCCTTTGTTAGCATATAATGGGCTGGTAAGAAACTCATTTGTATAAAACAGGTGAACAAAAGCTTTGGCCAGCAATATGACATATTTCTGGGTGTCTGCACACTGCACACCCAACCAGTTACTCTCTACCAAGCATGCTTCATTCCTACAGGACTAGCTCGCCCATGTGGTCAGGTGGTCTTTCTAGGGCAATAAAGGTAACAGTGATATTTCACTGACACTTTAGGCTTGTTTTGGTGCAAGATTTTTGTTAGCAATGACCTTAGTGAATTCATCAATGAGTTTCTGCTACTCCTTGATCAGCAAATGCTTTTCTCACCACAAATGCCTAAAAGTATGTCATGTTGCTCCCTAAATTTATGCAGCCAGCCTGCTGAACATTCAGAATTTCATTCAGTTTTCAGTTCTCTGTGGGATTTTTGCTTATTTCCTGACTACATGCCATTAAGAGGCACGTGTTCACTGTGATGCCAACAGATAAACTTTCAACACAACTGAGCACTTCTTTTTTAGCTATATACAGTGTTTTTCTATTTTTCATTAATTTCTGCACAACACTTCCACATGTAATCTTTTTATTTATCTCTTAGGTCATTTTTGGTTGTCATTTCAACACCATGCTCTTGGGAAAGATTTTTTTTTGAGGGGGAATGGGTGCTGGTTTAGGCTGCCTTAATGGTAGGTGTGGTGTAGAACTGGGGATCAAACCACAGTCCCACAAGCCTGACTGGGTTTGCCCAGGCAGGCACTTAAACAACTGAGCTAACCAGCAAGCTCCCATAAAGTTAAGAAGGATTTTTTTTTTCTCCAACACCATGCTCTTGGGAGATGTTTTACTCTTATTATCACACTGCAAATAATCTGATTGTTTTGTCCTCCTTCTCTCCCTTTCCTCCAAATCATTTCTTCCATCAGACTATATAACGTAAGATCTACTCTCCCCAAATTCCATATTCTTTGAGGATTTCAGGTAACTGTGTCTGTGTTCTCTTACCCAAAAATGAGTTCCCCATGGGTGGTCCAGTTATTATCTCAAAGATAAGCATAAGATGAATAAATAACATTTGGTATACTTACACATGGCAGTGTTAATTCAGCCAAAAAAAAAAAAAAAAAAAACAAGCAGGGAAAGGGGATAAAGCTTAGTGGTGAAACACTTAACTAGCATACTCGAGATTTGAATTCAGTCTCTTGAATCAGTAACTAAAGACACAAACCAGAAACAGGGAAGAAGCCAGGCATAATGGTGTATGCCTGTCATCCCAGATACTCCAAGTGGAGGTAGGGAGATTTCAAATTTGAGGCCAGCCTGCATAGTTTACCAAGGTTCTTTCTCAACATAAAAAGTAAAAAGGTCTGGGAATGTTGGTAATATTAGAGTTTCCCTAGGTTCAACCTCCACTACTATATTACAAACAAAAACTAGGTCTGGTTTATATTACATCTATGAGCCTTGTAAACATAACACTATGTAACAGAAGCCAAGCATAGAAGGTCATATTTTACTACAAATAGGCACATTTTACAAACAGGAAAATTAGTAATGGGAAAAGAGAGAACAGAGAATAATGGATTTAGGCTTTCTTTTGGGGATGAAGAAACTGTCCTGGAGACAGGCAGCAGCACTGGCTGTATCACTGGGCAATAAACTAAAACAACAACAAAGCTGAACTGTGTGTATGAAATGGAAGAAAAGAGAACAGGGAAGAGGAAGGGAAAAAGAAGATGAGAAAAGGAAGTTAGGGTTTGTGTCTAAGGGGCCCGCCAAAGCTTCATGCAGTCATGAGGCAGGCTCCGGGAGTTTGTGATAGACTCAGGGTCCAACGCTGGGATTATGGGTGTGAGCACCTCACCTGCCCTGTGGTGGGCAGCCTGCAATACAGCCTAAGGGAGGAGAGAAGTTTGTTGTGCTGATCTCCTCCCTTTTGTTCTTGCTTTTTTGTTGTTTTCTGCCACCATGAATAGCTGCCCTCTGCCATGTTTCACCCAGCCTTGGAGCCAGCCAAATATGGGCTGAAACTTCCACAAACTGTGAGCTCAATCAGCCTTCCCTTCCTTAATTCAGGTGTCAGGTATTTTGTCTCAGCAACAAGGGAAAAGTAACTAAGACAGAAGGAGAGTGGTGTTCAAAAGGAGGGAGAAGAAAAGTATCTTGGGCCAATATGTAGCTATTCAGAAAATAAAAAATGCTTAAATTCTAGATACATTTTGATAGAAAATGATAGCATTTGTTGCTAAAGTGGATTTGGAGCAAGAAAAAAGGTCTAGGACCCAAGCACCTGAGAGTATGTGGTTGTTGTTAACTGCTACGAGAGAAATGTATTGGTGGAAAGGCTAGAAGTTCAGTTTGGGGCAGACTGATATTGATTTAGGTAATCCTATGTTTTCCTATCTGTACCTTAATTAATGAAGGATAATTTCTAACAATTTTTCCAGTTAAAGAACTGCTCAGTTTGTATTAGAAGAGAACCAATGGAAGTAAAAGTCCAAATCAGTGATAACAAGAGAAAGAAACAAAATAGCAATAAACACAGGGTTCACCTTCTGCCAAGGCTCTGACTGAATGTGTGGCCCTTAGTGCCCTGGCAGGGTCTCCAGCACAGGTCATGTGACAGTTGTACAGTAGTTTATTCCCTGTGTCTTTTCTACCAACAAGAAAAACTTAAGAAATGGGACAAAAAGTATGATGGCACATTTGTACTCCCAGTGCTCGGGCAAGTAGAAGGAAGAGTCTGATCTCAGCCTTTGCAATTTAGTGATAATGTCTTAAGATAAAAAAAAAAAAAAAAAAAAAAAAAAAAAGGTCTGGGGACATACCTCAGTGCAAAGGCCCTGTGTTGAACACCCAGTACCCCAAATACACACCCACATGCACACCCCCCCCAGCCACCAGTCTGGAGAAAGTGTGCAGTAGGGGATATAGCATTTGCTAGTAGCATGCCTATAAACTGTATACCACATTTAGAGTTCAGTTTTTTTTTTTAAAATGATTGTAAAACCACTCCCAATTTTAAAAATATTTTTACCAAGGTGTAACTTATATATTGTGAAATTAACATATCCTAAGCATTCAGGTCACATCTACGACAAATGCATACACCATGTAACTCACATCATTATCAAATAAATAATATCAATATAATAGAAAACTCCCTCCTGTGTACCCCTACTGAATTCCTCCAGCTAACAAAGTAAAACAAGTTTTGTTAAATAAAGAACTTCAAATAAATGTAAATTAAACAGTATCCACTTTTTGGCTTTCTCTGCACACAAATATTTTGAGACAAATCAATACAATATTAAGTAATTCCTTTTTACTCACATTATGAGAATACTGTTCAGAATAAAGATGCTAGGAATGTTTTCATACATGACTTTTTGTAAATGTGTTTTCATTTTTCTAACATTAATACACAAAGTAAAATTGAAGGGACACTGGGTAACAGTTTACTAACATTTAAAGAAATTGCCAGTTACAGGAAATCCTTAAGCCATTGTGCATCACACTAGCAAGATTCCATATCTTGCTAACACTTAGTGCTGTTGACAAGTCATTTTTCACTCTAGCAGAGGTGAAGTAATATCCCATTATGGCTTTCATTAAAAATACTGACTTTTGTATGAATATCAATCTTTTTTTATAAAGTGCCTGCTCAACAGTCTGCTCAGAACTTTGTGCTCCCAAGCCAACTGGCAACTAAGTAAGCACTTTCTACAGTATTCTCAGGATAGGAAGAAGCACCTCAGCAAGCCCTTCTTGGTTACTTTTATTTTCTTTCTTCAAGGCCCACATTGGAAACAAAACAATGATGATAAATATTTTTTCTTCAGGAAAAATTCTGTTTTGAGTGTTAATTGGAAAAAATAAGACACCGGTTAGAGTTAAAATATTTTTTGTTATTGAAACTTGTTATTACTCTCTGATTAAAACAAAACTGCTATCTTTGTAGCCCAAATGTTCAAATATTGACAACTTCATATGGTTTAATAAAATTTAACAATTTTTTATCCCTGTATAAGTCTCACACAAATTTTTTTCCAATTTAAAATATCCTACAAACATGAACTGCTTCAAATGTCTTATATTTGTATTGCTAATTTTTCAAAAGTAGAAACAGAAGTTGCTATTTAACAAAGTTTATAAATTGCAGTTATATTAAATTTTTAGAAGATCAAACATTACACCTCTTTGGATGGGTTTTCATTTTGTAGTGTATGCCCATGCATTTGTTCATTTACTCATTCATTCCTTCATTTTGCAAGCAATACGGAGACTGAACGGTTGGGGCCTTTCTCTGAGCTACATTCCCAGCTCTCTTCTCAAACTCTAAGATACAGAAGGTAACCAGGCTATGCTTGACCTTTCCATCCTTTTGCCTCCATGGTTCAGAAAGGTGGGTCACAGGCACGGGCTATGTGCCTAGCTTTCATCTACTTTTTAAGTTGCAGTGCTCAGTTCTACTCCTAAATATATCAATTGATATCAGAAATATGTCAACTTCTAAATGTACCACAAAGGCTGACTTACTAGGTTGTGGACTGCACACAGTAACACAGGAGGCTCAGATAGAAGGACCGCGAGTTCAAGCCTACTGTGGGCAAGGCTGTGGAGACTGAATCTCAGCAAACAACACTGGCTGGCACAATGCCACTGCAAAAACTGATATGCAATGTAAATTTACACAATTAATGAAATAAATATTAATGCATTCACTAAGTGTTTAAAAACTGGATTTACAAAAGGAAATCAGTCACTAAATGCAATGGTTTCTTAGTCATCTTTAATATTTCTACTTTATTTGGGTAACCTTCTCTGATACATTTACAGACGGAAATAACCTATTCACAGGTGTCCCAGCTGATGAAAAACAACCACTCCACTAAAGAAACCTGTGGCTATTAATGTGGGAAAATTGTGTCCAGTTATGTTTCTTTTTTTTCCTTTCATATTTTTAAAGGAGGGGTCTACAGGGTGTTCCATGTTTCACTACTAGATCAGACTCATAGTGATCCGCCTGGCCTGTTTACAGTCTCCAAGGGCTGAATTACAGGCTAATGTCACCACACCCAGTCTCAACTGTCCCCTCAGCATGCCCTGGGGGTGAGGTAGGCCCAGGGATCGAAGCCTGGCCCCTGCTTGCAGGTGCTTTAATCTGCTGAGTTACTTGGCCAGCCCTAATTTTATGTTTCTCATAAAGAGATATTTACACGTAGAAAGGTTTCTTTGTTTTCAATGGCACAAACATGAAGAATAAAACCTGAGGAAAAAGTTAAAGGTGGAAGCAATGTCAATGAAATTCTGATCTTCTTGCTGACACATATTTCTTCAATGAACAAATTGTTAACCTTTGAGGTTAGAAATATGAGAAAATTTAATATTTAAAAAGATGGTGGCTGGGGAGATAGCTCAGCAGCATAAGAGCCTGCCCAACAAGTGCAAGGTCCCAGGTTCCATTCCAGTTATCACATACCATGCCAGCCCCAGAACCAGGAGTGGTGGCACACAGCTGTAATCCAGCACTCAGGAAGCTGAGACAGGAGGATTGCTGTGAGTTCCAGATCACCTACTGGGCTACAAAAGTGAGCACAGGGCCAGCCTAAACTGCATAGCAAAACCCTGTATCTAAATAAATAAATAAGAGACAGGGGGCCAGGGATATAGCTCAGTGGCACAGAACTTGCCTAGCAAGCACATGGTCCTGAGTTTGATTCCCTGTACCAAAAATAAAATAACTGTGAAGTAAAGAACAAATGTTTACTGAACTTGTATTATAGTCCGATACACCTTATGTTCATTTTAGTGTACAGGGAAGTGAGGAAAAGGAACAGGTCCACAGATGGTAAGCAGATGAACACACAGAAGCACAGTCGCTAATTCAAAGCTCTCCTACCACACCATTAGGATAGAATGTCCTTAAAATACTGAACCCTACAAAATGTACTAAGTATGACTGATCAACAATAATCCTTGGCTGGAGCTGTTGGCCCATGCCTATAATCTAGTACTTGAGAGGCTGAAGCAGGAAGATTGGTGTGAGTTTGAGACCAGTCTGGACTACAAAGAGAGCTCAAGGCCAGCCTGAACTCCACAGCGAGACCCTGTTACAAAAAAAGGGGGGTTGGGGGGGAGACACCAATAATTGTGATTTTTTTTTTTCTATCATACTTTTTAATCTACAAATCAGGAGAGAATACTTTGAAACAACAATGTGAGGCTGACTTGGCCAATAGAAGACACCATGGAAAAGTTGTGGCATGAACACAAGCCCGTAAGTGCTGGCATTCCTGGGTAGATATGAGTGAATTGTACTTCAGAAGTGCATGAGTGCATTAAGGAAATTACCTAGAAGGACAGGGCTGGCCAAATAGCTCAGCAGATTAAGCATCTGCAAGTAGGCGCAGGGGCCAGGGGTTCAATCCCCAGGCCTGTCTTGGTGGCCCCATCCCAGGAGTCATGTTGAGACAGCAATTGAGAATGGGGGTGGTAGCATTCCCTGTAATCCCAGCTCTTGGGAAGGCTGTAAACAGGCAGATCACTATGAATATGATCTAGTAATGAGACCCTGAACACCCTGTTTTGTATTTCCCTAAAATACAAAAACAAAAACACTAGAAGGAGAAGCATGTAATTATTCTTGATTATAAAACAATACTCACTGAATTTATTCAATAAACATTTATTTTCAAGAGAGTAAAACTGGAGCATATGACCCAAACAAATATTGTGAATTCTTAATCACTTTAAAAAAAAAAAAAAAAAATCAAAATGGAGCAAAAAAGGAAAGCTATAATGTCAAAGGATCTTTACATAAGCCAGTAGTTAAGATAATCAAGAGTTCTCATTACTTTATAAAATGTTTGGCATTTTCAAAACTAATATATACTATGGGCATTTGTAGGACAGTTTTTTAAATAATAAAGTTGCAAAAAAAAAAAAACACAAAAACTGGGGCCGGGGAGATGGTGTAGAATAAGCACTTGCCTGGCAAGTGCAAGGGCCTAAGTTTAATCCCTGGTTCCACCAAAAAATTAAAAAAATAAAGACACATTTGAATAAAGATCTCAGTACCATTATTAAAAAATTTAAAAAGCTGTATCTTAAGGCCATGCATTAAATAGCTCTCGTTAAATGGCTCTCTTCAAATATGCTTTTTAACATAAATTTAAAAAATTTAATTTAAATGAATTATAACAAAAAAACCACAGTGTTTGTCAGAACTCCAATAAAACAGACCAAAGTAAAAGTTAGAAATCTCGAATAATAGGCCACAATGAAATAAAAAAACAAAAACAAACACTATTGTTTCTGTCTAAAAATGTGTTCCTCCATGTGTACAAAGTTTAGGTCCAAAAACTTCAAATTTCTTTCTTTTTTTTTTTGTGTGATACTGGGGCTTGATCTCAGGACCTTGTGCCTTGCTACTGAACCATCTCCCTGGCCTTTCAAATTTCTAAATACTTACATTTTATTTGATAAATAATTAAGCACCTTCTAGGAATACTGTGCTGCACATTAGGACAGGCCCTGTCAATGCACTAAATTCATAAAAAGGACACTGCTCACCTCACAGATCAGTCAGTAGCGAAGTCAAGGCAAGGAAAACAAAAACATCAAGAGACTACATTAAAAGATACCTGACAATGCATTTCCATGAAGAGCCATCTTGATCATCCTGCTCTTCTATGTACATTCTCACATTGTGATCTTGATCCAACTGGTACCAGTACATGAGGCCATCCTTGTCTCGTCCAATCGGCTGCAGACGCATAGTATCAGCATCCTCCTCGTTAATAATATTCTTGAATTTCAGATTGTCATCAAATTGACACTCGCAGAGATACTGGAAAATAATTACAAAATACAAATATTTCTCCATCACAATAAATGGTAAGCCACAGAGCTGATTCAGAGACAAAACAAGTAGAATACACACATTTTATCCATTTGTCAATGTCCTTTCCCCTGAATGTAGAATCTGTTTAAAATAATCGAATTAACCAGTCAGGTACGATGACACATACCTACAATGCAGCATAGGAGGCTGAGGTAGAAGAATTGGGAGCTCAAGGTCAACCTTACCTACACAGTGAGTTCAAGGCCAAACTACACAGTAAGACCCTGTCTTTAAAATTACTATTTTTTCTGTATTTTAGGGAGTTCAGGGTCTCAGTACTAGATTGGACTCCTACTGATTCTCCTGCTGATAGCCATATGCCACGACACCCAGTCTCAATTGTTTCAGCATGCCCCTGGGGCGGGGCTAACACAGCAAGCCAGGGGATCAACCCCCCCCTCCGCCCCCGCCCCCGCACCTGCTTTCAGAAGCTTTAATCCATTGAGCTATTTGGTCAGTCCTCCTGTCTTTAAAATTAAAAAAAAAAAAAGAAAAAAAAAATCAAATTAAAAAGATGTTTTTAACATTTTAAATAAATTTTATGGCTTTGCAGATGCGTCTATCCATCCTCTTGGTTGTTTGTAGCCAACCATGGTCAACCCTACTGTGTTCTTTTATATCACTACTGACAGCCAGCCCTTGGGCTATGTCTCTTTCGAGTTGTTTGCAAAGTTCCAAATACAGCAGAAAACTTTCGTGCTATAAGCACTGGAGAGAAAAGATTTGGTTATAAGGTTCCTGCTTTCACAGAATTATTCCAGGATTTATGTGCCAGGGTGATCACAAGGGCACTGGCAGCAAGTCCATCTACAGGGAGAAATTCGATGATGAGAATTTCATCCTGAAGCACACAGGCCTAGGCATCTTCTCCATGGCAAATGCTGACTGAGCCAAACACAAATGGGTCCCAGTTTTTCATCTGCACTGTGAAGACTGAGTGGCTAGTCTTCTTTTTTTTGTCTTTTTGAGACAGGGTCTCACTATGCAGTTCAGGCGGGTCTTAAGCTCACTTTGTATAGCTCAGGCTGGTCTCGAACTCACAACAATCCTCCTGCCTCAGCCTCCCAAGTGCTGGGATTACAGGCCTGCGCCACCACGCCCAGCTTCAAGTACGCAGTCTTCGAGAAGGTAAAAGAGGGCATGAACACAGTGGAGGCCATGGAGCGCTTCGGGTCCAGGAATGGCAAGACCAGCAAGACCACCACCATCACCGGCTATGGACAGCTCTCAAGTGTCTTATGTGTACTGCTGCCACCAGACTAGACCATTCCTCTAGCTCAGGAGAGCACCTTGTACCCTACCTGCTCAAAAATCATCTCTGCTCTTATCCCAGTTCTTTGGGTTCCATGGATTGCAGAGTTAAGTTTATGGTTATGAATAAAACTAAATAATGGTTAAAAAATATAATAAAAAATTTGACACGAAGGGTGAGGTTGAATACAACCCATGACACACAAATCAAATTATGTTCCTAAAACAATGAGTGTACTTGGACTAAAACTTAATTATCTCATGCTATATTTTATTTTTAAAAGCTTAGGCTAGCCGGGCGTGGTGGCGCATGCCTGTAATCCCAGCACTCGGGAGGCTGAGGCAGGAGGATTGTTGAGTTCGAGACCAACCTGAGCTACAAAGTGAGCTTAAGGCCAGCCTGAACTGCATAGTGAGACCCTGTCTCAAAAAGACAAAAAAAAAAAAAAAAAAAAAAAGCTTAGGCTAATAAAAAGTACTTATGTTCATAATGTATATTATGTTTTATAAACAAAACTTTTGCCAATAAACTTATCTATTACCTTAATTTTTTATGGTGAGAAAACTTAAAATCCACTCTTACCAGTTTTCTTTTTTTTTTTTTTTATTTAGCACAGGGTCTACAGGGTCTCACTATATAGACCATACTTACAGTGATTCTCCTGTTTTCAGTCTCCCACCTGCTGAGATTACAGGTATGTGCCACCACGCTCAGTCTCAACTGCCATCTCAGTGCACCCTGAGGGTAGGGCTGCCACAGCATACGAGGGATCAAACCTGGCTGCTGTGCTCTGCCTAAGCAGACATTTGAGTCTGATGAGCTTTCTGACTGGCCCTCTATCAGTTTTTAAATATAATACATTGTTAACAGTACCCTGTACTAGAACCCCTTAATTTCTCTAAATGAGTTCTTAAAAGTCTAATATCTCTTCAATCTTTTCATTTTCTCCAAACCAATACTAACCACCATTCTACTTCTGCTGCTGGGAGTTTTCATCGTCTGAGTTTCTACATGTGAGAATGTGGGCACCACTGTGTCTGGCTCAGTTCACTTGACATGATGCCCTCCAGGTTCATGCACACTGTCACAGGGGCAGGGTCTCCTCTTTTTAAAGCTGACTAGCGTTCCATTTTGTCTATATTCCACATTTTGTTTTTCCACTCATCAGGAAACAGATACTTAAGACTGATTTCACACTGTGATTACAGCTGCAATGAGCATGCAGGTGTGGATGCAGGTGTATCTGCCAATCCATTTTTCCTTTCAGGTGGGTATGTACCAATGAACCATTTGGAGGTTCTACTTTTAATTTTTGTGGAATCACAATGCTGTTTTCCATAATGGTTATACTAACTTAAGTTTCACTAACACTGTATAGAGGACCTTATCTCAACCAGCAGTTTTTATATTTAAAAACTGATAGAGGGCAGGCCAGATAGCTCATCAGACTAAAGTGTATTTTGGGTAATAGCCATCCTAACAGACTTGAAATGATATTTTATTGTGGTTTAAATTTGCATTTTTTTAACAAAGAGTGACACTGAGAATTTCAGAATATACTTATTGGCCATTTTTTTAGGTCTTCTTTTGAGAAAGTATCTGCACACAGTGGGAACAACGTGCCAAGGTAACCTTGCAATTTTGTGTAACTCAGGTTGAGCCTGGCCTCTGAGCCTGGGAGCCAGGTCTGTGCTTTCTGGCTCTAGTACCAAAGGATGACTCCCTCCAGCTACTTTCTACCCACCAGCTGTCTTCAGCACTCTCTTCCTTCCTCATCCACACTGGAAATAGGACAGTGTGGAGAGTGGTTTGGAGCCAACGAACTGCTTTAAGGACCCTGGTTCCAACAAGGAGCTGTTCCATACAGTGGCATCCCCAGCACCACTTGGTCCACCATTATGGCAGAAGGTTCTGTGCAGTCATTACTCACCAACTGTTTGCTGTCAAAGGCCACTCTCAAAGCAGTATTGTGCTTTGTCCTTGTGTGTTCCAAATGTCATTGATTCCCTCAGATGCAACGTGGTTCTTGAGGGGAGTTTTTAGTTTCTCTTTACAGTTGTACCTCGATTTTGTTTGCAAACAGCTTGATTCACAAAAGCAATGCAATTTTTTTGTTTTTGTTTGTAAACTCTGCATAGTGACAAACATGACCATGGCCAACTTTGCACATAATCACAAATGGGAAAAATTCGCCAAGATTGGGAACAACTGAGAACACTTGCTTAGCTGAAAAGTCTGTGTACACTAATAAGCTCTTGTTAGCCTGACAGGCTCTCCATTCTGTCTACTGTTCATTTCATGCTCTTCAAGGAGTGATGCCTAGAATAGTTACATTTAACAAGGGGAAACCGGATGCTAAATGCTGTACAACACAAACACTAATCACCTTTTACTCCTTTTATGTAAGTGCTAATGTGTTTTGGCAGATAAGCTTGCAATTGAGGACTCATAGAATTTAAAATAACCCTTGAAGATATAAGTATATATCAGTCACTTACTCAGCCTTCAATTGCTGAATGCATTTCAAGTTTCTTTTCCCCTATGATACCAGTACTAGTTAACTGTTTGTAGTCAGTACTGACTCGAGTTTCATTTTCACAGTTTGCATTGGTGAAGGTATTCATGATTTAATTGCCAGGTCCTGAAGGGGGCTAAATCTGCTTTGAAATGAATCTGCAATCTATATTTCAAAGCCTCCCTAGTAGTTTTAGTGATTTTCTTTAAGATTTTTTTCAGAAATACTATCTAAGGATTTTTTTTTTTTTTTTTTTTTTTTTGTCTTTTTGAGACAGGGTCTCACTGTGCAGTCTAAGCTGGCCTTAAGCTCACTTTGCAGCTCAGGCTAGTCTCGAACTCACAACAATCCTCCTGCCTCAGCCTCCTGAGTGCTGGGATTATAGGCATGGGCCACCACGCCCAGCTAGCTAAGGAATTTTAACAAGTTTGTATTAATGCAAAAATAAAGATATAAGTACAATGAGGTCTACAGCTGTTTTACAATAATAGCTTAAAGTTTAGAATAAAAAAGCATCTTTATAATTACTTGCGTTAGTGAAGATATCATCAACCTATCTGCTAGACTTAAAAAAAATTAAATACATTTTGTCTTTTTTGACCTACTCAGAAGAATGTTTAAGCTACTTATGTGACAAGTTAATCCTAGTTTTTTGATTAAAGCACTTTTACATCTTATTCCATGTCCCCAAAACAGAAGACGTTTATCATGAAAGAAATTCAAGGTTGCTAACCTTGTTTTTCAGAAGAGCTACTGTTAACTCACTGTAAAAATGTGAAATGCTGGGCTGGAGGTATTTCTGAGTGACAAAGCACTTGCCTAGTTGGTCCCTAACACCACAAAACAGACAGACAGACCTGAAATCCCCCTGCCTCTCACCCCCAGGTTCCAGACTTGAAATTTGTTGAAATATTGTTCACTTGTTGAGGTGCAAAATGTTTTCGACTTCATTTTGAAGTTATTTAACAACCAGAAAGACATGTAGTAATTGACTACAATTTCATCTACTATATCAAAGTAAATAACTTATGCCTACATTATCAGGACAGGCCTACAATGAATAAGAACAGCTCACAGAATTTTTTAATGGACTTAAAATGGAAATGATATACATCCTTTGGGAATTAGCATGGGGAGATAAATCTAAAAAAACTCCTAGCAATACTTCACATTAATATTCCAAAACTTTTACAAATAAAAGCAAAATTTCTTTAATTAGCAACTGAGGCAATTTACATGCTGAGAAATCTTGGACCAATGGATAATATTCTGATTGCATTAACACATTTTAGTGCTGTAAAATGCTATATGATTCTCAATCTGATATTCAACAATCTGCAATAGACATGTTTTTTATGTTTTACTTCTGCCTTAAGATTTAGGTTTCTAAAATGTATTTTAGCCCTGAATTAAGTGTTAATTTGATGGAAATGTTGCTTTTAAAAATAATCACTTGAGCTGGGAAGATAGCTCAGTAGAGTAAGTGCTTGTCTGGCACATACAGGGTCCTAAGTTCAATCCTTGGTACCACAAAAAGAAAAATGAAAAATACATAAATAAATAAATAATCACTTACTGGGTTCTAATAAACTAAAAATCAAACTTCAAAACTGTGAACAAACTAAGTTCATGAACCTAGGTACGAGGGGATCTCCTAACTGGCAGCTGGCCAACCACTCTCGCATGTAGTCTGCTGGGCCCCCTGGCTCCTCAGTGACATGTTCCATCTCTTCTCTGGCCCTCATGGCTGTTTCCTCCTCCGTCAGGCCCTTCCAGGTTCCCAAGCAGCCCCTTCTTACTCTGAATCCTCTCTATGCTACCATTAAGCTACTGTTTTTAGAACTTTGTCCCAGAAAAGATACACTGCTGACACTCACAGTTTGGCCATCTTTTTCCTCTTCCTGTCAAACATTTTTATGCATATAATGATATGGTCATATGCATTTTGTACTTCATTCTTCAATGTGGTCTTTCACATTTACAGAAATGTTGACTGATGCTTACAACCTCAGATCCCAGGATAAATTGCACATGATCATGGTGAAGGATTTCTCACTACACAGCTTGGACACAGTGGTGATCCTCCTGTTTTCACCCTCCCCAGTGCTGGGATTATAGGTGTGTACCATCATGCCTCACTGGCTCTGTCCTCAGGTGTGCTGGGCCAGCCACTGATTTTGAAAACTGTTATTTATTCCTTAATTTTTTTACAGTTTGCCTGTAAAGCTATCAGGGTCTGGGATTTTTGGGGGGTGTGAGGGGTCATTACTGATTTAATCTCCATAATCATTCTTGTCTGTTCAGACATTCTATTTCATCATAAGTTAGACTTGGTAGATTCCATTTTTCTAGGAGTTTAGTCATTTAATTTAACTGTTGCAATATTCTTGGTCATAGAAATCTTTTAGGGTTGTTCTGATTTTTGTTACATAGCACACCGCCTCTCTGGAGATCCTGTTGTCATAGTCTAGATTTTAACGAGTTTTCAAAATCTTCCAAGTAACTGCAGAGGAGGATACTTTGAAGCTAATTTTATGAGTGTAGCATGACTGTCTTGTCCACAGCCCAACTAGACTTGGCCAGTATGTCTTTTTTTTTTTTTTTTTTTAAACTTTACTTATTTGAGCCCCTTTTATTTTTCTAATTGAGCAATAAATTTCAGAATTTTATCTTTCCTAAATAATTTTTTTTTTGAGGGGGGTAGAACTGGGGATTGAACTCTTGTGCTTGCCAGGGAAGCCTTTATCCCGCTGAGCTATCGCCCTAGCCCCTAGAATTCATTTTAAAAGCTGTATGATTATGTAACAATTTGAAATGATTAACATTTTAGAAACAAAATGTGTGCAGATGTAGGTATTTTGGGTGTGACAGATGGGGAGGGTTAAGGGAGGCAGTGGTTATCAGAGGACAACATAAGCTTCTATACTTTTGGGATTCTATACCTGTTTCTTCTCATGTGCTTTGTTTTGTTTTTGTAGTACATGCTTACAACACATAACTACATTCCATGGAAGGATGGATCATGTAAATAACACATCCCGATTCTTTTTCCTGCCCCTTCCTATCCTCTACTTCCACCCTCTGCATTTTGCAGTCTTCTTCCCATTAAAAACATACCTATCTGCCAACCTTCTACCATCAATTGTTGACTATTTATATTTGAGATGCCATACAAGAGATGCCATGAAAGGGCCAGTGAGATAAGTCAGTGGACTAAGCGTGTGCTTAGGCAAATGCAGGGACAAGGTTTGATCTCAGGTACAACCCACCAAACCTGTTACCAAGATTGTATAATGCCTGTAATCCCAGCACTAAGGAGGCTGGAAACAGGAGGATCACTATGAGTCCGAGCTGTGTAGTGAGACCCTATACCAAATACATGAATGAATCAATGAATCAATGAATGGCCATGAGGTATTTAACTCTGTGTGTTTATGGTCTCAAGGTGAATCTACTTTCTTGATAATGACTCGTCCTAGAGTAATACTCAATTAGTAGTAGAATGAAAAGTATTTAACTCTTCTACCTAAAAGAGGAATTCCTGATTCAAATAGAATTTCTAGTTTTAGTTTTTTGAGGAAGCTCCATAACAGATGCACTAGTTTACATGCCACTAAAAATGTATAAAGGTTTTTCTCACCAACATTTCTCATTATTCATTTTCTTGAAGATAGTCTATTTCTAGAGTAAGGCAGAATCTTACTGTTTTAATTTGCATTTCTTGAACTGTCAGAAAAATTGAACATTTTTTCACGTATTTATTGATCATTTGTACATCTTCAGTGAACTCTCCATTCCTTGCAGTTACTCATTTCTTAGTTGGGTCTTTTAATTTGTGGGGATGGTCTAATTTTTGAGATCTCTATATACTGTAGATATTTGACCTCTGTTCTCACGAATAACTGGCAAAGCTTTTTTCTCCTTCTGTAGGCTCTCTCTTTGCTCTCATTTTCTCTGCTCTGCAGCAGTTCTTTTATTTTGATATAATCCTGTTGATTCTCATTTCTTGTGCATCTGGGGTTCAGTTTAGCAAGTTCTCACCTATATGCCTATGTCTTTAAAGGTTTTACATACTTTATCTTCAAGTACATTAAGAGGACATTTAGATTTTGATCCATTTTTATTTTAGTTTAGTATATGGTGACAGATTATGGGTCTACAGTCCATCATCTGCATATGGACAGCAAGGATTTCTAGTACCATTTCATTACTACTTATCAGACTGATTATTGAAATACAGGATAATCTATAATTGCATTATTTTTATGTTAACTTTTAAAAGATTACAGGAAACATAAAAGTGACAATTTTATTAAATTTATTCAACTGGCTGAAATGATATGTGCCTACCAGGTACCCTGGAAAGTATGCACTGCTAGGTGGCTGAACAGGCACCTTTCCTTTTCATCAGTGCATATCTTGGGATGCTTTGTAAAATATCTGATGGCTAAATGTGCCTGGGTCATTTCTGCACCCTCTAGTCTGTCTCACTGATCCACATGCCTGTTTATGTGCCAGTACCATGTTGATTTAATCACTGGAAGTTTCTAATATACCTTGAAGTCCCCTGCTTTGCTGTGGTGACTCAGGATTGCTTTTAGTATTCTGGGAATCTTCTGGTTCCATATGTATTTCATCACTATTTTCTCTAGTTTTGGGAGGAATGCTGTTAGTATTTTGATTGGAATTATAATGAATCTATATCCTAGCATTGGACTTATGGATACTTGGGACTGTGCAGGTTCTGCCTATCCAGGAGGGGCTACCTTTCCATTTTCACATGTCTTCTTAGATCTCCTTTTTCAGAGTATGGCAGGCCTTTTATTATAGAGGTCTTTTGCTTCCTTGAATAATTAGATTAATTCTATGCATTTAATTTTTCTTGATGTTATTTTGAATGGTATTATTTTCCTGATTTTTCAGTGGGTCTATTATTAGTGTACAGGAACTATATTAATTTGTGTGATTTTCATATCCTGCCATACAACTAAATTTGGTTATTCTAAGACACTTGTGGTGTAACTTTTTTCATATTCTATGTAGAGGATATCTACAAATGATAATGTCTTCTTCCTTTTTACATATAACCTGTTTATTTCTTGCTCTAGCCTAAGTTAATGTTTCCAGTGAATAAGAGTGTTGATAATCAATGTCTTTATCGGAGTCTAAGTTTTAAAGAAAAAGCTTTATTTTCCCCCAATTAATATAATGATAGCAGGGCTGGTGAGAGCTCAGCAGTCTAAGCACCTGCCTGGCAAGCACAATGACATGGGTTCAATCCCCAGTACTGCATGCTGTGCCAGCCCAAGAACCTTGGGTGCACAGAGCCAGCCACTGAAATCAGGCATTGAGGAGGCTGAGACAAGTCCAAGCTGTATAGCAAGAACCTATACCAAACACATAAATAAATAAAAGATTTTTTTTAAATACTATTAAGAAGAGCGGGAGCAGAGGAGGAGCGGAGGAGCGGTGGAGCGGAGGAGCAGAGGAGCAGGAGGAGAAGGCAATCCATGGAAGAATAAAGCATTGCAGAGACAACCAGTGGTCGCGTCTTCCTTACAGGCGAGGATGCGCGTGACAAGTGGTGCCGAAACCCGGGAACTGCAGTCCCGTGACTGGTTGAAGCTCTGCGCAAGTGGTACCAGTAAGCCCCGCAGTAAGTAGGGGTCCGCTTCGAGCGGGTAACAGCCCACGGTCCCAAGGCTAAAGGGGGATGTGGGGGTCACCTAGAGTGACGGAAAACTCAGTAAGGGCGTTCTCTCTGTAAATGAAGAGGGAGCAAGAGTTCACTGACGAGCGGACTAAAAGTGAAAGTAAGGTTAAGAATGGGTGCGTCTGCGTCAAGCCCAATTTTTTAGGCTCTAAGGGAGCTGCTGTATGCAAAAAAGCTCAAGTTGAGCAAAAGAACCTTGGAGAAATTTCTTGAAGAGTGTGATATTGTAGCTCCCTGGATCGCGGTGTCCGGAAGTCTCACGGTACCATCCTGGGACAAACTAGGAAGAGATTTAGATTTAGCTCATGAACAAGGGACACTAAGGGCTGGAGTGAGACTGATTTGGCTGTTGATCCGGGGATGCTTGG